>SNQJ01S0199997.1:0-17016 GCA_010110895.2 Picea sitchensis | reverse complement strand
GAGAGAGGTACTTTCTACTTCCCAGTATGAGAGAGATGTCTTAACTATTTCAATGCTTAATATGGACTTGGCATGTGGCATTTAAAAAATATTAATAACAAAAAAAAATTCAACGTGGATCATAAATAACATATTTCACCCAAAACATTGGAAAAATATTTTCCATTCTTTGGCTATGTATGAAAAGATAGAAACAAAATGACCAGAATTTTGGGTATTCACCTAATCTTGCTAGGTGTTGGTGCTTTTCTTCCAGTTCCCATGGATTTGTATTTTGGAGGTGTATATGATACTTGTACTCTCGATGGTGGAGATGTAATAAAAATTATGAACCCAACTCTTAACCAAAGTGTTATATTTGTTTATTTACTGAAATCTTCTTTCAGGGGAGAAGAGTGGATCGCTAGCATGGACAATACAGAATATGTAATTGGAGGACATTTATGGTTAGGTTCCATTTGTATCTTTAGTGGTATCTAACATATCTTAACCAAACCTTTTGTATGGGCTTACTGTGCATGCATATGGTCCGGAGAAGCTTTATTTTCCTATAGTTTAGTAGCTCTATCTATGCTAATTAAGTGTGTGTGTGTGTTCATAGATAAATTGAAAATAAAAAAATTCTTATGGTTAAAAAAATTCAATGATGTGTTTCTCAGTATGATAAAGATGTGTAATTCCTTTCATTCTCAACATGGAGTTGAAACGTGACACACACACACACACACACATACAGAATCAATGTAGATCCATATTAACTCCATATCTATCATATATCGAGAGGATCAAGTCCCTCAAGGTGAACTTTGTACTTCCCAGTCTAAGGGAGATGTGTAATTCCTTCAATGCTTAATATGGACTTGGCATGTGGAATTTAAAAAATATTAATAACAAAAAAAAGTGTTTCAATATGAGTCACAAATAAAATATTTCATAAGAATGAACTAACATAGATCCAACTTAACTTTAGATAGATCCATCATGCAATGGAGAGGAATCAAGGCCCTCTAGGTGAACTTTTTTTATATTAAAAGAACTTGAGGAAATGTTTGCAACCTTGATGGATTTGACCCCTCTTGGTGCATGATAAATTCATAGTTAATATGGATCTATGTTGGTCTCTTTCTTGTTAAATATCATCTATTCTTTGATATGGTGTATCTTTTCGCAACATAAAATCCATCACAAATCCATACCAATATAATCCTATCACTATATTGGAATATCCAACATCTTGAGTGTCACTTAATATAAGCTTCTAAGAGAAGATTGGACACCTTATCTTTCTAAATCCTCACTTGAATTCATCTGTTATGTGCATTTTTTTTATCATTGTTGATATTATAATTAGTACATAATTAATGTGTTTACATTCCACACTCACCATAATTTCATTTTCTCTAATATCTTTTTCTCCTCTCTTGACTTTGCAAAAAATCAAAACAATTAGTCATGGGTTATTGATGTAAACTGCAATGGTATTGAAAGCTTATTAACAAGATTCACTACAAGTGTGATTTAGTGACAATTTTGAAGAGAATACAATGCATATCCACTGAAACCAAGGAAATGATGTCATCTCTCTTTTTTCATGTTCACAGAGTCCATCTCTCTAAAATCATCTAACATGTTGACAAATCTAACATGGTTATAACATTGGTATATGATATTTTATTATTATTTGAGAGAAGTCAATGGCCTCTCGACCACTTAGTATATTGTTCACAACATCCATATTATTGCAATAGATACCTAGAGAAAAAAACACATAATTAATACTTGAATGTAGATCTCTCAACAATTCACTAATCTTGTATATGTTTTTTCAAGTTCATTGTAAAGTGTTAGATTTTCTTAAATTTTCAGAGCAATAGATTTATCAAATTATTTAAATCTTCTTTCAAATTCAACAATGATATACTGAAAATATAAATAGGATAAACAAGCACAAGAAGAAACAAAGATTTATCCTGGGAAAACCCCAAACCCGAGGAAAAACCCAACCAACTTTTCTTAGCGAGAATAGTTTTGACAATACAATACAATCATGAATAAGCTCTATTAACAAGAGAAAAAATGATAATGAAAAAACCATGATACAAGAACTTATCTCTTCTCCTTGTCAATAGTTGAGCCACCACACAATACTAGCGCAACCCTTCTAGAGATAGCGCACAAGAGAAATCACCAAGAGTCACCAAGAAACCCCAGTTGGTGCAGTAGATGTGTCTTCATATTTCCTCAGACCTGCACCTTGTTCTTGAGTGATATAGTTGTGTGAGTGAGTGATCAAATGAGAAAGGCATCACTTTATTTATATCCTTCAAGTCACTTAGTTGGGGCTGACTTCTCTTCCTGGAATTCTATTTTCACTTTATTATTTTCCTGTGGGTTGACTTTTTTTCTTGGAAATTATATTTCCAAGTTATTCTCTTCTTGTGGGCCGAATTGTTGGTTGTGGAGCCTGATTTAGAGGTCTTTTACTTTCAGTCATGTTTATACCCCATGAAGTATTTACACCCCAGAAGTATGTACACTATGGCCACACTCTTCCAGGCTAGGAGTCTTGAGAGTACCCCTTTGTGAGTCAGAGGATATCCTGGTGAAGAGTGCACGAGGGCAGATTTAATGAGGAGTTTAAGTGAAATCCCACGAAGAAAAAATTTCCTTGTAAAGTATATTGTAATTTCATTTGTAAATCCTAGACCGTTCATTATAAGGTGGTAGATCCTAACGAATAGAGATTATGTTAGGGTTCCCTAGAAGGCAAGCCACCTCTTTTATGAGAGAAATGTATTATGACTATGTATGTTGGTGAGTATTGTATTCTGAAGGGATACAAGAGAGAAGAGAGGAAGTTACAAGCGATGTTTGTTGTGGGGTTGTATCCCAGTCATTTCTTTGGATGTATAAAGAAGGACCTGTGATTTCTCTAATTTGGACAGCTTCCTTTAAGGTGAACCGCAGTAGTCATTGTCTCTCTTGTATTGTGTATCTTTTGTGTTTGTTTCCACATTTTTTTATTTATTGCTCCATGATCCTGTTTTCTAGGAATTTGGTGCTCGAGGCGTAGGATTAACTTGCGGGGAAAAGAGGTTCCCTAGATTCAGTGGGAAATGATATTTGGAAGATGAAAGTTGGGGTTGAAGTTTAGCATTAAAACTACAGGTTATGGAAGATCTTGGTCAGGAAGATTATTTATATCGAAGGATCTATTCCTACCATTGGGTGGAATAACAAAGAAGTCGGTGGCTAAAAAGGACAAAGAATGGGATATTCTTAATAGAAAATCTCTAGGAACGATACAGCCGAGCACAGCGACATCAGTGACTTTCAATATCAAAAGAAAATACAATGAAGGTTTTGATGGATCGTTGGCCAAATTGTATGAAAAACCCTTAAGCGTCCAATAAGGCATTTCTAATGAAGAGATTATTTAATATGAAGATGTCTTCGGAAGAAGGTGGGTCTATTGCAAATCATTTAAATGGAATTTAATCTGGTTACTAATCAACTAAGTTACGTAAAGTGGACTTTGATGATAGGGTTAGAACTCTTCCCCTAATCTTGTACTCATTGCCAGAAAATTTGGAATAGCTTCGAGTCTAATAGTTGTAAATGCTTCATCTTTGGTTCAAATACTTTAAAAATTTGATGATGTTGTTGGTGGTAATTTATCCTTAGTAGAAATCGTGAGAAAAACCACCGGTGAACTTATCCAGTGTCACGAACATGGAGACAAAGGATAGAGGAAGTTCAAGGGAACCATTAGAATTCTAGGAGGAAAATCCAAATCCAAAAGTGGAAGATAGAGTCTTTGGAATTGTGGGAAGAAAGGACATCGAAGAAATTGTCGAGCTCAAAAGAAACAAAGAGATGGAATGAATGAGAAAATCAAGGAAAAGAAAATGTCGTAGGTGATGTGTTACAAGATGCTTTGTTCATTTTGTAGTATAATATTTCTGAGTCTTGGAATTGTAGTAGATTCGGGGACTTCATTTCATGCACTTATAGGAAACATTTTTCTAGATTATGTTCAAAGGTGATTTTGGAGGTTCATTTGGGTGACGATTTTCATTCACAAAATCGTTGGAATGGGAAAGGTAAAAAAATAAATCAATTCACAATGGAAACCAATGGTTGTTGAAAGAGGTAGAATATTCCAGATTTAAGGAAAAATCTAATTTCAACGAGGCCGATTGGCAAGTGAAAGGTTGTATATCCATATTTACAAATAAGGCGTGCGGAAGGTCATCATGGGATCATTGGTGATAGCGAAAGGGAGAGAAGGTAGGTACATTGTATTTATGTCTTTGGTATCTGACTCTTCTATATCTTTAGCTTCTGAGTGGATTTTAACCTTTGTGGCATCATAATTTGGGACACATGAGTGATAAGGCTATGCAGATAAGCACAAAGTAAATTTGTTTCCGGATCTTAAAACAAATTGATTTGAGGACTTACATTGAGCATTGTGTTTATGGAAAACAAAGAGAGTTAGATTTCAATTCCGGAAAGAAAGAAGAATGAAAGGTTAGAGCTTGTGCATGAGATGTATAGGGACCTTTCGGGTATCATCTCTTGGTGGCTCTCATTATTATGTTACTTTTGGCCATGTAGTGGAAACTAGAAAAACTTGGGTTTATTGCATTCAACAAAAATATGAGTGTTTTGATACTTTTAAGAAATGGAAAGCTTTAGTTGAGAATGGAGCAGAAAAATTTTTTAGAAGTGTCTCAAATCCAGGATAATGGAACGAGATACCACAACAAGGTTTGATGTGATTACCTATTCATACCATGGGATTAAGTAGAGGAGAGAGCAGGTTCTGAGACACCACAGAGAAGTGTGTCATAAAGGATGAAAGGACAATCATGGAGTGTGTAAGGAGTGTGAGATTGCATGCTTGTTTTCCTTTATAGTTATGGGCAGATGTTGTAGAATACTATTGTTTACTTAATAAATAGAGGGACCTTTAAGATCTTTGGATGGTAGAATTTTAGAGGAGGAATGGATAGGAAAAAGACAAACTATTTTTTTGAAAACTTTTCGGTTGTGAAGCATTTGTTCTTATTGATAAAAGAAAATAGAACAAAGCTTGAGGCCAAACCCAAGAAGTGTACCTTTAATGGAAATGGTGTTAATGATTTTAGTTAACGCTTATGGGATTACGAAAATAATAAAATCATTAGGGTAGAATGTCATATTCAGTAGAAAGGGTCGTAATACAAAAGATCGATTCTGCGAGAAAAGAAACTGAGGGAAATAAACAAAGAATACATGGTGCTTGGTGGTCTTGAAAAGAAATTCCAAAGGGAACACGAAAATCCACAAAATGTACTGTGGCCGGGAAAGCAGACACCTCAAGCACCTACAGAATTGTTGAAGATCTACCGAGGTTAAATACACCCCTTAACGATACTCTCTTTCATTATAGTATTTATTGTTGACTAATTCTATTAGACGAGGAGAATGTTTTGAAGAGACAATGTAGGTAGACACAAAAGAAGTGGGAGGAAGGCATGAAAGGAAATGGATTCCTTGAAAATAACAGGACTTGGGACTTGGTTCAGTTACCCTCTGAGGAAAAGAGACATTTCAGAACAAATGGGTTTACAAGTTGAAGGAAAGAGATGGAGGAAAAAAGAGGAATTTACAAGGCTAGACTTGTTGTAAAGAGTTTGCACAAAGAAAGGTATATATTTTAGTGAAATATTTTCTCTGACTGTTAAGGTGACTTCAATTGGGACTATTTTTAGTCTTGTGGTGAAGTAGAATATTTTCCTCTTGAACAATTAGATTTAAAACCAACTTTTGTCTCTATGAGGGATTTGGAGGAAAGAAGATTTATGACATGCACTGATAACCCGCGAGGGGGTATGGGGTCAAAGGGAAGGAGAATTTGTTATGTAGGTTGAAGAAGAGAGATTATATGGCCTAAAAGCATGAAGCTCCAAGGCGATTAGTATCTAATTTTGATAGGTTTATGAGAGAACATGGTTATAATAGATGTCATTACGATCACTGTGTTTATTTTATGAGCTACAGAAAATGGAAGCTATATTATCTTACTATTGTATGTGGTGAAATGCTTGTTGCAGAGTCTAATATAGGGATTATAAATGTGCTCAGAGAAATTAGCCAATTCATTTTACAGTAGAGGATTTGGGTGCTGCAAAATAAAATCCTTGGTATGAGAATCTTGAGGAGGCAGGAAAAATCATAGCCGACATTGTCTCGGGGTGAGTACAGAGAAAGGTGTTGGAAGGTTTAGAATGGGAATACAAAACCGGTTAATTTTGGCTAGCCATTTCAAATTAACTAAAATGTCCCAAGACAAGGAAGGAGATAGAATACATGTCAGGGGGCCCTTATTCTTGATGGTTGGCGACAGTGTATACAATGGTTTTGCACAAGACTAGATGGCTGCACATGGGGTGAGTTGTGGCTTGGTATATAGACAATGCAGGTAAAAGAACATTGGGGAAATGATAAAAGTGGATTCTGGAGTATTTAGGAAGATTACTACTACACATGCATTATGTTTTGGGTTCAAACACTTTTCTACAGGGATAGCAGGATTTGGAATATGGCGGTGTGATAAAAGAGACAGGAGGAGCACCACAGGGTATGTTTTACTATAGGTGGAACAATAGTGATTTCGAAACTACAAAGGTTGGTTCACTTTCAACAAGAGAGGCAAAGTATGTTGCTACTACAAAGGATAGTAAAAGAGATGAGATTTGGTTACAAAGGTTTATGGAGAATTGGGAAAGAAGAAACAACGGGTTTTACTACTGTGATTAGAGTGCCATTCACCTTACAAAGAGCTCAACCTTCCGTTAAAATACTAAGCATGCTCACAGGTTGAGGTACCACTTCATCTGATCCACCTTGGAAGATGGACAATTGGAGTTGGAAAAAAGATACACACTAGCGAATCTTGAACATGTTAACAAAGGGAGTAACCGGGGCCAGGTTCTTGCTGGATTTAGTTGGTCTTCAGAATGAAGATGAAGATAGAACATTTGCGAGATCAAGAGGTTGAGGAGTTCAACATACAACATCGATGGAGTTGTTAAGATCAATCTCAAGTGGGATATTGTTGGTTGTAGGCTTGATTATCTTCCTAATTAGAGGTCTTTTACTTTAGATGTTTATACCCATGAAGTATTTACACTCAGTATGTACACTCTTCCATTGAGGAGTGCATGGGGGTACACCCCCTCGTAGGGTCTAGGGCTATCCCCTAAGATGGAAGTCACAGGGGAAGAGTGGGGGTTGGAAACATCCCCAGCTAAGAGTCAGGGGGCAAACCCTAAAGAAAAAAATTCCATGTAAAAGTATATTGTAATTTCATTTGTAAATGCAGTTTCCGTTGTTATAAGGTCCATGAGATCTAGCCGATAGAGAGATTATGTTAGGGTTTTTTTTTTTTTTTTTTTTTTTTTTTTTTATGAGGGGAATGTATTGTGGTTATGTATGTTGGTGAGTATTTTATTATGAGAGAGGATAATGTGATATAAAGGAGAGGAAGTTACAACGATTTTTGTTGTAGAGAGGATACTATGAGAGAAAGAAGAGGAAGTTACAACGATTTTTGTTGTAGGTTGTATCCCTTCATTTTGCTGGATAATAATAAAGAAAGGACCTGGCAATTTCTCTGGTGGACGTAGCCCATATTGGGTGAACCATGTAAATCTGTGTCTCTCTTGTATTGTGTATCTTCTATGTTTTGTTTCCGCATTTGTTTTATTTTATTGCTCTGTGGTCCTGTTTTTCTAACATTCTCTTCTAAGGTGTTCTTAAACTATTCGATGGTCTCCCTTTGACTTCTTGGAATATTCTTCTTCTATAAGAAAAGTTGTTTAGGAGGTAATACCTCCCATTGCTACCAAAATATCAACACTCCCTCCTAGCTAGGGAGGTATTCTTCTATGATGTTCTATTCTAGTAGTCCCAATCAAACCCATCCATTTAAGATGGCATGGGTAATACTACCACCATAATCACAAGACTATGCTGCAAATATCTATGATGTTTATTCTCTCCTAGTAGTTTCAATCACACCCATCCACTTCACATGGTATGGGAAAGACTACCAACATATCCCCATTCACACCTAACCACTTCACATGGCTTAAGTGATGCAGGAGCATCACCATCAAAATTCAATAAGGAGAAGTGGAAGATGACTCATCACCAAGCCCAAAAAGATTAATTGGTTTGGATTCCAAGGAGGGCACGTCATGTTAAATTTTAAACCTTTGTAATGAAAGGCCCCATAATATTTTGAGGCAAAAGTCATCGTAAACACTCCAGGAGATTGTAATTTCCTTAATTACCTATAGGATTGTACATATTTTGAGCATCAAATCATATCCGAGTTGTAATTATCCATTTATTGTAATAAGCTTAGTGGTAAAATGCTTTAATTATGATATGAAAGCACTAGGATAAACCAAGGGGAAGACTCGAGAAGCCCCCTAATGTATAAATGCATGTAATATATGCCCAAAAGAGGTTGTTTAAGAGAGTTGTATAGATTTATTTTGAAAGAAGTTGAAGTCTATTGAGATCCTTGTAAATGATTGATGAAGGAATATAAAAGAGGAGATTTGCTTTCAAATTTTTGAGTTTTCTTATCTCTAAGTAATTGGGTAATGTTATGTTATTTGTTTATGTGTTTGTCTATGTGTGTATCTTGTGGTTGAACGAATGAACTCTTAATGTTATTGTAAGTTTCAATTATTTCTCTTTTGAAATCTCGGTGCAAGGAGTGCACAGTTCCCACACAAGGAGTGTGGAGGAAGAACCATTTATAGGTTCAATATCTCAGGAGAGATGGTGTAATTTTATGCAGAGCGAGTGTAAGGAGTGCACATATACTCATAGGAGTATAAAATATCGAAGAAGAGACTAGTGTAAAGTGTGCACAATGTCAACACTTAGTTAAGTGTTGAAAAATCTTAGAAGAGAGAGCGCAAGGAGTGAGTAGGAGATTTTCTTAAGTCTCAAGCTCAAGAGGGAAGCGCAAGGCATGCGCTAGAGTCCAAGTTCTTCAAGTGAATAATATTAAGGAAGATAAATCTATTTTTTCCAAGGGGGATGAATGAGATATGTTTGGGGGAATTTAGGACCCCGCACAACCATTGGACCTAGAGAGGGAGCACGGGTGTTAAACCCTTGAGTCCTTTGGACTTCGATGCTTCGACAATTTTCATGTGCTTGTTAGAAAGGAGGAATAATCCCCGAAGGTTTGAATCCCTCGAGTGAATCTACATTTTAGATCATAGGAAGAAGTACGATCTGTCAGATCCCCGAGTGGTTCGACAATTCTGCACTTCGAGAAAAGTTAGTAGTTGTTTGCACAAAGTGAAAATTCTCTGAAGTGTCGAAGTCTGAAGTAAATCTGGACCATTGGTTGATGGGGACACATGTCCATAGATTAAAAAGTGTTCAAGAGTCTGACTATCTGGAGGAATGTGATTCAAAGTTACTTTTGCGAGAAAAGGCATGATGTCCCGAAGCCCGAAGTTAATCCAGGACATTCATTATCGGGCACACATGGAACGTGGATCTCTGCCTTTCTCCAGTTCGACGTTTGACATTTTGAGAGTCTAGTAGTGATTAGGAGAAAGAAATTCTAAATCCTAGAGTTTCATATTTGATCACATCCATTAGTTGTTGGAGGAGCAATATTTGTCAATCTCTACCCTTCGCTAATTCGACATTCAACAATTCAGGAGGAAGTGTTGGTTAAAGTTAGAAAATTCATGAAGCCTGAAGTCCAGAGAAAGCAAAGACCATTGATACGAGGTAAAGTTCAGTCATCTGATCTGAGAATTTGGCCTTCATGAGTTGAGAGGGATTACATGTTGAAGTAGAGAAAACTTGTGAAGCCGGGAGCCCATAATTCCTATGAACTATAGATATTTGCAAATGGTGTAGACCCTTGATGATGAGAACTATTTAGGAGTTCGTGAGTTCAAGGTTCGAAGGAATTGGAGTGTTTTGGTGTTAAAACCTCCAAATCTTGAAGCTCCAGAGTGTCGTATTTCCCCTCATTTAAAAACATTATCCCAAGGTTTGAGGCTCGAGGTCATGTGAACGACTCTATTGTTCAAGGAGACCCTCGCGAACATGGATTTTTTCACAGGAGAAAAGAGGAAATGGCCTATGGAAATAGTATTGGGGGTTATGTGGGGACCCAAGAGCCACTTCAGCTCCTATGAAACATGATCCTTAGACTGAGAGGTTGTGCGAGCCCCTGGGAGTGGTGGGGTTTTGATCCATTAGGAAAGGCTATGCCATGGTCCCAATCACACCTAGCCAATTCACATGGCATAGGAAAGACCATGCTACAAGTCCCAATCACACCTAGCCACTTCACATGGAGTAGGGAAAACTTGTACCAAGATACTCATTACTCCTTGATCACTCACTTCACATGACTGATTTGGGAAACCCTTGGCCAAAGGGAGAGTATCTACTCGCTATAGGAGAAACATAACAATTCCCTCTCAATGAGGGTGGACATTCTGCATCATGCCAAGCTTGTCTATGAAGTACTCATACTTCACTCTATACAGAGGCTTGCTAGGAATGTATGCTATCTTATTATCTGTGGATATGTACTAGAGATCCACTGCTCCTTTTTGCACCATGTATAAGATGAAATGATATTTGATCTCTATATGCTTTGAATTTTCATGAAATATTGGATTCTATGAAATATTTACACAACTTTGATTATCACAATATATCAAAGTTGGCTCCAACTCTAGATAAGATAACCCTGCAAGCAACTTCTGAAGCCACACTAATTCACAGCTTGCAACACTGCCTGCTATATATTATGGCTCTATTGTACCAAGATCCACTAAAATCTGTTTTCTTCTCAACCATGATATCATACTTGATCCCAAACTGAAGCAACATATTGATGTTCTTTTCCTGTCCACTACAATCCCCTCCCAATTAGAGTCTGTATAACATTGCAACTTTAATTTACCTTCCAGACATATCTAATTCCATATCCAACTGTACCATCTAGATACCTCAAAACATGCTTTGCTACTACCAAATGTACCTGTCTAGGCTCAACCATGTACTGACTCAATGTGTTCACTGCAGAACATATATCTGACTTGGTGTTAACCAGGTACATCCAGGATCTGATTTGTTGTCTGTACATCATGAGATCAACCAAATTTGAAGAGGGATCACTTAATAGATTCACATTTATAACCATAGGTGTGGCCATGGACTTGCATTCCATCATCCCAGATCTCTGTAGGATCTCAATTGTATACTTTCCTTGGATAAGGAATATTTCATTTGGACTCTGCCACACTTCTAATCCCAAGAAATAGTGCATTAAAACAAGATCCTTCATTTCTAACTCTGAAGTGTGTTCCCTATTGCACCCATCTATGAGCTTCTCATCCCTTGTAAGAAACTGTTCATCCACATATAGTACCAATATCAATGGGCAATGTGAATGGAAAAAACCTAGCCAACTTTTCATAGAGAGAATCTTTCTGATAATACAATAGAACCATGAATAATCTCTATTCACAAGAGAAAAAATGATAATGAAGAAACCCTGATATAATAAATTATCTATTATCCTTTTCAAACCCTAACAAGGGTATTTGATCCACCACACAATACTAGCACAACTCTTTTAGAGATAGAGCACAAGAGAAATCACCAAGAGTCACTAAGAAACCGCAGCAGATGCATCTTCTTCTTGCCTCAGATTTTCACCTTCTTCTTGAGTGACATAGATGTGTGAGTGAGTTATCAAATGAGAAAGGAGTCACTTTATTTATAGTATTCAATTCACTTAGCTAGGGCTGAATTCTATTCCTAGAATTATTTTTTCACTTTATTCTTTTCCTGTGGGCCAACTTCTCTTCCTGGAAATTCTATTTCCACTTTATTCTTTTCCTATGGGCCGACTTCTCTTCCAGGGTGTTCTTCAATTGTTCATTGGTCTTCCTTTGAATTCTTGTAATATTCTTCTTCTCTAAGAAATTTTTTCCAGGAGGGAATGCCTCTCGTTGCTACCAAAACATCAAGACTCCCTCTTAGCTAGGGATGTACTTTTCTATGCTGTTCTCTTTTAGTAGTCCTAATCACACCCATCCATTTCACATGGCATGGGAAAGACTACCTCCATAGTCACAAGACTACACCACAAGTATCTATGATGTTTCTCCTCTCCTAGTAGTCCCAATCACACCCATCCACTTCACATGTTATGGGAAAAACTACCACCATAGCTCCATTCACACCTAGCCACTCCAAATGTCTTAGGAAATGATACGCCATGGTCCCAATCATAGATATCCATTTCACATGGCGTAGGAAAGACCATGCTACAAGTCCCAATCACACCTAGCCACTTCAAATGGCATAGGAAAGACTTGTACCAAGCTACTCATTACTCCATGATCATTCACTTCACATGACTGATTTGGGAGACCCTTGGTCAAAAGGAGAGTATATTCCCGTTGTAGGAGAAATATTACAACTCCCTCTCAATGACGGTGGAAATTCTACATCACACCAAGCTTATCTCTAAAGTAATCATACTTCACTCTATACATAAGATTTATGAGAATGTTTATTATCTTCTCATCTGTGGTAATGTATCAAAGCTCCACTACTCCTTTTTGCACCATGTCTTATATGAAATGGTATTTGATCTCTATATTCTTTGACTATTCATGAAATAATGGATTATATGAAATCTTTACACAACTTTGATTATCACAATATATCAAAGTTGGCTCCAATTCTAGATCAAATAACCTTGCAAGCAACTTCTGAAGCCACACTGCTTCATGGGTTGCAACACTGGCTGCTATATATTCTAGCTCTATTGTACTGATTTCCACTCACATCTTTTTTTTGCTCAGCTATGAGATCATACCTGATCCCAAAATGAAGCAACACCCTAATGTGATTTTCTTGTCCACTGCAATCCCCGCTCAGTCAGAGTATGTATAACCTTGCATATTTAATTTACCATCAGAGACATATCTGATTCCATATCCAACCGTACCATGCATGTGCCTAAACACATTCTTTTCTACTACAAAATGTACATGTCTAGGCTCAACCATGTACTAACTCAATGTGTTTAGGCACATGCATGGTACGGTTGGATATAACTCAATGTGTTCACTGCAAAGCATATATCTGACTTGGTGTTAATAGGTACATCAAGGATTTGATCAAATATCTGTACATCATGGGATCAACCAAATCTGAAGAATAATCACTCAAGAGCTTCATATTTGTAAGCACGGGTGTGGCAAAGGACTTGCAGTCCATCATCTCAAATCTTTGTAGGATCTCAATTGTATACTTTCCTTGGCTAAGGAATATTTCATCTAGTCTTTTCCACACCTCTAATCCCAATAAATAGTGCATCAAATTGAGATCCTTCATTTCAAACTCTTAAGTGAGTTCCCTCTTGCACCCATCTATGAGATTCTCATCCCATGTCAGAAAAATGTCATCCACATATGGTACCAATATCAATGGGAAACCATCTTCAACCTTGTAGTAAATGTTGGGATATGCGTCACTTTTGGTAAACCCAAAGATCATCATATAACTGTCTATTCTATCATACCATGCCTTGGGTGCCTATATAAATATTTCTTCAATTTATGAACATGGGACTCCTTTCCATGGATCAAAAAACCCCATGGCTTCTCTATGTACACTTCTTCTTCAATTACACCATTCAAGAAAGCATTCTTGACATCCATCTAGTGTAATTTCCATCCCATAACATAAGCAATAGAAATAATATATCTAATGGAAGTGTACCTTTTTACTGGAGAAAATGTCTCGTCATAATATTCTCCATCTTTCCAGGAGAATCCTCTAGCCACAAATGTATATTTGTACTTATCTATACTTCCATTTTCATCATGCTTGATCTTGTAGATCCATTTGGAAGTCACCACTGACTTCCCTTCTGGTCTCATAACCACTTCCCACACATCATTCTGCAAGATGGATTGGTATTCTTCCATCATGGCATCCTTCCACACTTGCTTCTTTGCAACTTCCTCATAAGTGGAAGGTTCTGAATCAATGATCTTACTCATCAGTGCCACATAGATGTACAACTTGTGTGGTTTCTCTCTCTCTTTCAAAGAGCCACTGGGAGATGCATGTTTTCTTTCCTCCCACAAAGTTCTCCAAATCCATGTTGGTCTCTTCTTGGTAACTATAACTTCTCAGGGTGGATCTAAAGGTATCTATGCATCTACTGTCTCATTATGATCTTCTGGAATATGTTATTATGGAGTAGAGTCAATCATTACTCCATCCCTTGGAGCCTATTTATCATCTATGTCCTCATCCATGTGAGACTCTATATTTCCTTAATGTTTCTTCTTCATCAAAGGTAACATCCCTGCTAATATAAATCTGTCTCTATCTGAGGATGTATATTCTATAAGCCTTCAAAGTATCACTATATCCAACAAAGATTCCCTTCTTTACTGAAGGTTCTAGATTCTTTCTCTTTTCCTTGGTAACATATATGTACATTGGGCATATAAATATCCTCAAGTGGTTGAATTATTTCTTTTTGGTTATCAATCTTGATTCTTCTTATGTACAGTCTAACCATAGCTTGTCAAATTTGGGAAATTTACTTCTTGCACAAAATTCCTTGAACAAATTCATCCCAATAAGAAGGAAAACCATTTATATGTGTAGTCATAATCTTTGAATCTCCAATAGCTTCTAGTTGATCCTTGATCTAAGACATCCTCATGAAGTAGGTAGAAACTGTATCTGACTTGTTCATCATCACATTTTTGAGTTGATGCCTTAGTGTTATCTTCTTGCTTGTATTCTTTCTTTCATATAGTATTTTTAATGCATCAAACATCTCCTTTGGTGTCTTCAATTCTGATACATTTGGAATCAAGTGATCCTTGATTGAATCTGTCAATATCCTCTTGACCTTGATCTCATTCTTCTTGTACTTTTCCTTGACATCTTTTTCTTCTAGTTATGGGAGAACTAGATTGACATGATCCAAGAGCTCATTGTCTTCTAGAATTATAAGTACTCTATTCTTCCATGATCTGAAATTGTCTTCTCCATCCAACCTATCTTCAACCCTCATACTAGTAATCATTTTCGCTGGTAGAAACCATAGGCCCAAAATTTCAACTTTCTTAAAAATTCAATGCTAGGGTTTCGAGATATGCTCTAGGGTTAGAGGAGTTTCTTTGTGGTGGATTTAGTCCCAACTAATTTTAAACAAGTTCTAAATGAGATTGAAAAGAGAAAAATGTGTAGCGGAAGATCCCAAGGTACGATCTTCCTTCCAATGATTAGACTATTCTGAAGGTAACCAAATATGATACCATGTTAGATTTTATTAAATTTCTTAGAGAAATAGATTTACCAGAGTAGTTAGATATTATTTTATATTTAACAACCATATACTGAAAATACAATCAGGATAAATAAGCATAGGAAGACATAAATATTTAACTTGGGAAAACCCCAAACCTAGGGAAAAACCCAACCAACTTTTCTTAGAGAGAATCTTTTTGATAATACAATACAACCATGAACAAGATCTATTCACAAGACAAAAACCAATAATGAAGAACCATGATATCATGTATTGTCTCTTATCCTTGTCAAACCCTAGTGAGGGTAGTTGAGCCACCACACAATACTAGCACAACTCTTCTAGAGATAGCGCACAAGAGAAATCACCAAGAGTCACCAATAAACCCTAGTTGTTGCAGTAGCAGCGTCTTCTTCTTGCCTCAAACTTGCACCTTTTTCTTGAGTGATATAGTTATAAGAGTGAGTGATTAAATGAGAAAGGATTCACTTTATTTATAGTCTTCAAGTCACTTAGTTGGGGCTAACTGCTCTTCCTGGAATTATATTTTCACTTTATTCTTTTCCTGTGGGCGGACTTCTCTTCCTGGAAATTCTATTTCCACTTTATTATTTTCCGGTGGGCCAACTTCTCTTCCAGGGTGTTCTTCAACTATTCAATGGTATTTATTTGAATTCTTGGAATCTTATTCTTCTCTAAGAAAATTTTTCCAGGAGGGAATACCTCCCACTGCTACCAAAACATCAACATAAATATAGTGCATAGCTTTTTTTTTGTTTTACACAAAATAATGTTAATGAATTTTTTTTGGATAAAAACACCCCCTTAGATATATGCAATAGGGATTATTCTCTAACATACACTATATCACATATTTCTTTCATGATTTAAGAAATAGAATGAGTATAAATGTCCTCAATAAAAACCACATATTTGGTGGCCTTGATGAGAAATTTATTTTTCTTTGTGTTTGTATCGACCTTAGGAATCTCCAAATTATAGTCATCTTAGCCTACATAATAAGTAATAGGTGAAACCATGATATATTTTCA
Source organism: Picea sitchensis (assembly GCA_010110895.2). Taxonomy (NCBI): domain Eukaryota; kingdom Viridiplantae; phylum Streptophyta; class Pinopsida; order Pinales; family Pinaceae; genus Picea; species Picea sitchensis. Next base: position 558 of record SNQJ01S0199997.1, on the reverse strand, counting down.
TGTTCCTAGAGAACTATATTGCATGTATTATCTCTTCATGGATTTAATAGTGCTTTGATAGAATTATCCCCTTCCAACAAAGGCCTCGAGATCCATGACATTTTTTTTGTTTTCTGATGATATATACAACAAACATGACTCCCACGGTCAACCATGAATGTGATATGCTCAATATATGAATCTAAGTTGTAATGCTCACTTATCATATGGATACATATAACAAATCCTCTCTTATATGGGTGTCCACAAAATGTTTGATTTTGACATTGCATTTAAAGATTCACATTGTCATTTAAAACACTTTGAAACGCCTCCAAAGAAAAAAAATATGACTTGGTGTTTATGATTTTTATTTCTTCATTTTTTATTTGTATTATACATATAAACCATAAGAAGGTTACATTTAAAATTATAGAGTGTGATTATTATTATTTTCTATTGAAATCACAACTTATTTGTTTTGTGGTTTGTTAACTTTTAACATTGTAAAACATTGGAAGGGAAATACTTTATTTGTAATATTTTTCATTTTGAAATGTATACTTAGTTTACACATGT
>SNQJ01S0199996.1:13860-28736 GCA_010110895.2 Picea sitchensis | reverse complement strand
GTTTTGTATCTATCTTTAGGAATTATCCCAATTTTCCAAAATCCGCTTTTCAAATCAAATTTACTGAAAACATTACACTTCCCAATCTTTGAAAACAACAACTCTTTGGATGATAGAGGAAATCTGATAGGGAGCAGAGCATCATTCAAAGCTCTATAGTTTATCACCATTCTAGGTTTTCCTCTTTTCTATTCACTATTATTGTTGACATAGAAGGAAGGACAAGCCCAAGGACTCCTACTAATCTCTATCAACTTTCTTTCTAAGAGTTCTGAAATCTCTTTCTGGAAGTATTCACATTCTGTGGGAGACATGTGATTTGCAGAGGCTTTCTGTGGTTTTGGAGTGTAATCTTCCTTATAGGGCAGACTGACGAAATATTTTTCTTTGGTCCAAAAGGTATTTGGATAATCTGATGTACAATCAGATTCTATCTTATCTTTAATGTCTTTTATCATTTCTATACCATGCTTTTCAGCATGACCAATGATCTTTTGAATATGTACCAAACTGTTTGCAGATTTCTCAATTTGTTGGAAAGTTTGCTTTACTGCAATTCTTGTTTCATAACAAAACTTGATGGGTACTTGGATTATTTTGCCCAACACTGTAATCTGTATAAAGTTACTACCTATAACAAAAGGTAAACATTTATTTACAAAATCCTGTCCTAACAGTATATCTGCACCAGTATCATAACAGTAAAGTGTAACAGATACTTTTTCTTCCTGTATGAGTATAGGGAAATCTAGAGCAATATATTTGATCTTTATTTCAGATTTGTTGATCGCTCTGAACGAGATATCTATTGGCTGCCAATAATAAGATGGTATAGCTCCATGCTTAGCACAGGGATTCATTGCACATGTATCAAGTTGTGCATCTAAAGTGTATTGCAGATATCCTTGGACTTTTATATTTATAGGGATAACCAATCTATCATTTAATCCATTCACTTGCTTAGACTCAAATGGTTCAATTTCCGTATCTTCATTGAACATTTCTCTTTCTAGTTGTTCATCTCATTTCATCTTAAGAAAGTTCAATTCTTCTTTCTGTAGCTTTAAGCTCTTCCATAAATCAGCAACTAATGCTTCTTTTTCTTTGATTGATTCTTCTAGATGGAATATAGTATTGTCTAAAGATTCATCCTCTGACTGAATTTCCTGAATAGGTTCTGAAAATTTAACAATACTTTTTTCTCTAGACTCTTTTCTTTGTGTTGGGATAAAATCAACATCTGTGGGTGTGTAATTTTGAATATTCACCACGCTTGGCTGCTGGCTCTTAGTAATTTGGACAGAGAGTTGAGCAATTTGTGAAGCATAGCGTCTGGAGAGTTGAAATTGTCCAGGTGTAAGGACGGACAATTTGGCTTGGAGATCAGACCTTTGTTTGAGAAGAGAGGGTAGGTATATATATGGTGACATCATTTTAATGTTAAGAAAATGGAAGGTTTCTTCCAAGTGTGATGAATCTGAATCAATATCAGATCCTTGGTTAGAGAGGTCGTCTTCAGGAAAGGAGTCACTATCCTCTGTGAGGGACAGGTATTCACCATCTGAACGGTTGTCAACTAATTCCCATTCGGAAGGATCATAGCCAGACTGAAAAAGATCCATAATTTTATTTTGGAATTTAGTCTTAGACCGCAGAGGACACTGAGAAGCCCAGTGGCCGGGATTTTTACATATAAAGCAGAAGGACTGCTTTACTTTATGATTATGTGGACGACGCTTAAAGTAGGATTTCTTTCTGGAATGACTGTTTCTTGGGAATCTTTTAGGATATTTCTTAGAGAATCCTTTAGAATTAGTTTTGCATTTAAAACAACCACAATCCTTGTTACAGGATCCCTTCCTTGTATGTTTCTTGTTACAACCGAAGTGATATGTTTCTACAAAAGTATCACAGATAGAAGAGTCGAAACCTAATTATTTCTTTAAAGATTTATTAGTCTTTTTCCTAAGACATTCTTTTTGCAGAACCATAACAATATGCTCGTGCAAACCTGCTAGAGACAATTGTGATATATCAATATCCAATTCTTCAAGTCTATCTCTAACTAGGTTGGGTACTTTCCCAGGCATAGCAGATAAATACTTTCGTAAATATGCTACATTTTCTGGGTCAGGGGCTTTGTACAATAAATCTTGCATAGTACAGAGGAATTCTGGGAGTTGAGATATATGGCATAATTGTTGATTCATAAATAAATTAGCATAATGACTAGAATCAATCTTTATATTGCCATAGAATTCATGCACTACAGCTTTAACAAGCTCTTCAATTGGACTATTATTATTTAGTAATTTAAGCTTGTCTTCTTCTCGAACAATGTCCCACCAGAGTCCTAAATTTCCAGTAAATCCCCAGGTTAACCTTAAAGCTAAATCGCTCCAAGTTACCTTATCTTTGAATATCAATTTTTGGGTCCTTTCCCAAGCTTGCCATTTCTGGATTATCATCATCATTTCATTTTTTGATCTGCAATTAAGATTGGTAATGGGTGTAGATTCAATATTCTCTCTTACGAATGAAGCATGTTTGGCAGAATTGGCTGGATCAAAGGGGACTTTTTTGGATGAACCATATTTTGCGTTGCACCACTTTTCCCAAGCATATTGGAATGCATTTCCACCTGCATCATCATATGATGAACGGGGTGCATTTTTTGTGGAACTTTCAGCATCATCCCTAAAGCGGATTTTGGGAAATTGGGATAATCCCTAAAGATAGATACAAAACTGCATTTGTTGTCCCAAATGGTCAATATCAATGGAAAGTGATGCCCTTTGGTTTGAAGAATGCTCCATCTGAATTCCAGAAAAGAATGGATGATATCTTCAAACACCTCAATTTTGTAATTGTATATATTGATGATTTGCTTGTTTGTTATGTAGATTGCAAAGCTCATGTACAACATTTGAAGGTTATTTATGACCTTTTGTATAAACATGGTTTGGTGCTCAGTCGTTCTAAGCTTTGTTGGGCACAGACAAAGATTGAGTATCTTGGGTTGATACTATCCACGGGAGAAGTAGAACTCCAAGATCATATTTTGAAAAAGCTTTCAGAATTCCCTGATGAAATTCTTGACCAGAAACAACTACAAAGATTCCTTGGTTGCCTAAACTACATCTGACAGTTCTATGAAAATCAAGCAAAGGATGTCAGAATACTACAGAAAAGATTGAGTAAAGTTTTACCATGGAATTATAAAATGACCCAAGCTGTTCAAATAATAAAACAGAAGATTTAGAATCTCCCTAAGCTATATCTTCCAGATATGACCTTACAACTTATATTAGAAACTGATGCCTCAAATGATACTTGGGCAGTAGTACTATTGCAGAAAAATGGTCCCAAATTGGAAGAAGTTTGTATATATACTTCTGGATGTTTCAGTGATACTGAGTCAAGATACCCTTCTTCACATAAATAAATTCTTGCAGTCAAAAATGGCATTAAGAAATTTAGATTGTTTCTAAAACCTGTACATTTTATTGTAAGAACAGATCTGAAGCGTATGAAGGGAATGTTGTCTAACCAATGTCTGTTGGAACAAGGAAACAACAGAATTCTGCGATGGAGCTTGTGGCTTGACGGATTTGACTTTGAAATCCACTACAATCCTGGTAAAGATAATTGTGTTGTTGATCTTCTTACTAGAGAAGCTGCTCCATCTAAAGAGAAAAACAACACCATAAAATGGCTTCATCCTCCTTGAGCATAAGGGATGCTCCTCCACCAGGATTCAAATGGATCCTAGTGTGTACAGATTGTGAATATTGTTATTGTTTTGACTGTTTAAGTTGTTATGTTAGAAGCAGTCCAGCTTGTATAAATATCCTAAATATCTGGATACAAAAATATAACCATTGTAGATCATATTTTGATTACTTCATAATGAGCCAAACAATGGAAAGAGGATCAGTCACAGGAGGACCAATGCAAGGACAGAGATATATTCTCTTATATACTCCTTGTATATCTTATGATGATTATTGCAAAGTAATGCTGCAAGTAAAATATGATGGTTGATGTTGGATAATCTTTGAATGCTCCACATTCAAGGATACGCCTATCTGGTGGTCTAGTTGGTTGTATATTTTATATTGGACTTACTGTCCCAGAGATGTTAATTTCTTTGGAACTAGTAAGGATGCTTTTATACAATGGTTCAGAGCATAAATAGAAGAAGCTGCTCATTATGAGGGATGGTTTGTTTTTAACTTATCATTCCAAGGAAGTGAGCTACATTTTGAAAAGTTTGAGCCACCTCAGCCTCAATCTTACAAAGTTACCAGTGAGTATTTTGGTGACTTATGTGTCCCTAAAGATGAATTGATACCATCCATACAAGGATCTCCATTTTACAAATGCTTCAGCGGATTACCACCATTCTCAAATGAACATAGTTCTCCACCGAGCAGTCATTTCGACTATGGCAGTGATGGATCATTTGATTTCATTGTTGAGTACAACATAGTTAATCGTATGGAAGCATGATGGGACAAGTGCTCACTATTTTGTAATAATAATGTATTGATTCTTTTCATGTCTAACGGGCCGACAGTGGTGTCCTGTCAGTTCTGTGGGTTCCTGTAGAACTCCACTATGTAATCATGTGATAAAGTCTATTCATAGATTTGTGAATATTTGTTTTTGTCTAAGTCATTCCGTAAAAGTCGGTATGGGTCCCCATATGGCCGAGCCTCTAAGGGACGAGATAACAACTGTAGTCCACAGCTGCCCCATCCACTTGAAGGGAATCCTTGTTTACCGACAGTTGCCAGTTTATGCTTACCGATAACTTGCTAGAACTTGTATAAATAAGACTCTTCACCTCTCATTTATTCATTCGAAAATTGAGAGAGAGTTTAGTCTGAGTCTTAGTAGTGTCGAGCAGTGTATCCTCTTCACTCGCCTTCAGGAACTTGTGAATGAAAAACACTGATCTCAAGTGCAATTTCTTAATGTCATAGGCTTGTATTGGTATATGATCCTACTCTGTAAAATTGGTATCAGAGCTAGATCTTCACTAGTTCCTTTTATCAAAGCAATAGATGATAAATATATATATATATATACTGACATTTAATTGTAATAGCTCATCATGCAGGAACCGTATAGATTTTCATTGATGGGTGAAAGGATCGAGGAGATCTCCTATTAATGCGCATTAAACCAAGATTTGCGCAGGGTTATTATCCCTTCCGAGTGTTGATTTAAAAATCATGAAATGGTGTTTGCATGTCATGGCCTTGGCACGTTCATGAAACCTCCAATATTTAATTTCTCTTCGCCATACCCGCCACCTTCGCATTTCTAAATATGCAATAAGTAAGCTTTACTGCTAATAGTTCATCATGCACCACCCATACAGATTGTCATTAATCAGCAAAAGGATCAAGGAGATTTCCCATTCATAAGCATTTAACCAAGATTCAGCAGAGAGTTACATTATCGGCTCTAACTATTCATTTCAACCATCATCTGGAGAAAACCATCGTTCTCATAAACCTATGGCATCAGCTCAAAAGCAATTATGTGGAGATACAGTGAACATCTTCAGGCGCGAGGACAAGAACTTCCAGTGGTCCAGGGCATATTCATATTACTCAATCTCTACCACAGAGAACCAAGTAATTTGAACCTCTTGGATTTCTCGTGCAGGTTGTGTCCCTGAGGTTTCTGACTGTAAGGACTTGGTCTCTTGGTGCGCCGATAAATTTATTTTAGACAAAAGAATTATTCCATTGGAGGACCGCTCTTCTATTTCTTTCTCACCTCAGGTCTCTGTCAGATGCTAAGATTGTCGGATCCAACATTGACGTTCAAAGGAGAAGATTTGAAACAGTTCCTAGCAAAGCATAATAACGAGTTCGACCTCTTGCTTGATTTATTGGAAAACCCACTTCTAGTTCTTGAAGATATTACAAGCTTGCAGGTTAGTTCATTTAGAAATCCATTTCGCGAAATTGCGTGGTTGTTTACAAGAATAATGGGACAGGAGTCCACAACAATTGTTTCCCGGATGGCTCTTTATATTTTTTATTTCACAGTCAACGAACAAGCCATTTTTTTATTGGGGCAAGTTAATTTCCCATGAAATCTGTTCCCANTGAAGATATCACAATCTTGCAGGTTAGTTCATTTAGAAATATGTTCCACGAAATTGCCTAGTTGTTTACAAGAATAACAGGACATGAGTCCACAACAACTATTTCCCGGATGGCTCTTTATATTTTATATCTCACAGTCAAGGAAAAACCATTTTTGACTGGGGGCAAGTTAATTTCCCATGAAATCTGTTCCCAATTGTCAAGCTTCAAAAGGGAAAAGAAATTTTATATGTCGTCCTATTTAGTTTTTGCGATAGCGCATTCCTGTCGGTTTCCACAACTGTCTCTCTCCAAGAATGTCAACTGTGAATTCCACCCAGTAATGTTTTGGTACTAGGCCTTATGGAAGCACAAAGCTTCCCACTATTTCTATGAAGTTTTTAATGGCTTCGTGTCTGTTTTCAAAGTTTTTTTTTTAGGAGAAGATGCTCCCTGCATATCTGAACAAGCAACCAGTTTTTTGGACAGGAAGGGGACATTTGAACATTTGGATAATTACATTGCCATAAGAATTTTTGGCTCCATGGAAATACCTTCTCTTCTTCCATGTCACATTACGAACATAATGTTTGTTGCATAATTAGCATGGAAATACAATTACTGGTTGCATCTGTTACAAAAGAAGAAAAAATAACAGTTTATTCCTCTGCCTTTGAAAGTAGGGGAGTTCGTGTTGAAAAACATCAAGAAAATTGAGGAATTTGCAGCGCATTCTAGCATCTCCAACCTGATATATGCTAAAATCATAAGAGGGTTATACCCCTATAATATTTTTCGACAACATTTACAAACACTTGGCGTCGATGATTGTTTTTTTTAAAAACACCTGCCCGAAAACAGAGACAGCGGTGGCAACGCTCCTGCCTATGATGTTGGCGACATGGACACAGTGCAAAGCTACACTAAATTGTACACAAAATAGGGGAAAGGCCCTGATGATCAGATTGTTCAATCGGCAAATAGCACTCCAAAAAGTATGACATCTCAGAGCATCGCTCCAACGGCCCACCACATCAACAAAGAAACTCAAAGTTCTTCAAATGGAGGAGGAGATAACAAGCCTCCTCATTGTAAAATTGATAGTTCTCATAAGCTTCCAGTAGAGAATAAGAGAAAAAAAAATGTGGGACAGGCGGAAGAGCCGAAAATTCAGAGTGAGAACATGGAACTTGACACTAATCTGGATAGCATGCTCTGCTTCCTTGATCAGCCCAGAAACATTATCCAGCATAGTCGTCCAATGGACATATCTGTTACCGAAAATTTTGATGAAGATGAATCCTTCGTGTTCTAAAGAGTTGTTTTTGATAGCCAGTCCAAAAAAATGATAATTGAGAAAAAATATGTTAAAAATAAGAAAGGGAAATCTCGTTCAGAGGTTTCCCTTGCCAACATGCGGCCATCCCAAATCTGTCAACTTCACACCATGAGCGGAGAAGCACTTCATGATTCCATTGGAGGCATCGAGACCGAGAATGCTAGACTAAAGGATTGGGTCAAGGAATTGGAAGAGGCTTTCATTCCTATGCCATTGCTTGTCAATCCTTTGGCAATAGCCATGCCTGCCACCACTGCAACCAACGTAAAATCATCCTCCACCTTGTTGGCATCCTGTAGAGGATATGTGGAGAATAATATCAAGAAAATAATGGAACTGGTTACCAAGGCGTGGAAAACATCACAAACCATCACTTCCCTTGGAACCGGGGCACATAGTTTGCTCGAACATTTGTAGGCGGAGTTAAAAGATGAAGAAAATTTCTTTTTAAAAATGGTCCTTCCTTTTGGCACCATTGTCAACAATATGACAGAAACAAAAAGAAGAGAACAAGATATTCCATCCAAAAACAGGATCAGTCAATTGAATGCGTGTTGGAAAGAAAAAGTGAAGAACCTACATCTCATTGTTTGGTCATGTGAACAATCCATATCGAAGAAAGATAAATTATTCACAAGGTTGTCAAGAATAGACTTAGCCAGAAAAACCAACGACTTCCAAGACCTCGACTTAATCGAAAACTCCTTGCCCTTAACCAGACAAGACTTCAATAAACAGGTTGTTATGTTTAAGGCCTTGTCTCTAGAAAATTTTTGCAGCATCCTTCACTTTGATCAAGCTCACATCGACGATTCGGTAGTCAAATATTCAGTATAGAATCAGGAAATTCATTAGGCTCTGTGTAATCTTTCTATCGACTTCCGGGAATTAGAAAACGATATTTTCAACATAAAAATATGGAATGAGATCAACGTCGCCCCAATGAGAAGCTACATTCAAGAATGGCTCGAAAGGCAATTGAATCAGGCCGCCGATGAAAGGCAACATGCAGTTGCCAGGATTCCTGCAGTCGTCGATGACATCATTGAAACCGCAGCCATGGACGACATCAATGAAACGGAATCCGCAAGCAAATAGCCAAAGGGCTCATATGTACCCTCACTGTAAGTCTATTGATCACATCATGCTTTGTTTATCAACCCAGCTATTCCACTTTCTTAAATAGAGATGTGTAGGCAAACACTTATACACTTAGTCCTATTTCTTTTACATATTTATCTAATGGTCCGTGAAAGCCCCAATCCCAGTCTACATGACAAACGCATTGAAATTCCCAATAATATGTAATAGACTTTAATTTTTTTGTATATTTCAAAATTTCCAGTAGTATGTAACAAACTTTTATTTTTTGACATACTTAAAAAAAAAATGTTTTCTTATCTCCTTTTAAATTTATGTCTTCATACATTTTTATCTTTCACCAGTCTATATGACAAATGCATTTAAATGTTTATATGTAACAGACTTTTATTTTTATATATATTTCAAAATAAATGGTGCTCTACATGCCAACCGTCATTTACTTATGCCCCATGTTGACAAATGCATTTCAATTTTTATATCCCAAGCATCATTTACTTATGCCCCATGTCCCGTGATATGCATGTTGCATACAAAATTTATGTCATATACATTTCAAAATTTCCAATAGTATGTAACAAACTTTTATTTTTTTAGATATTTCAAATAAAATTGTTTTTGTATCTCCTTTTAAATTTATGTCTTCATACATTTTTATCTTTCACCAGTCCATATGGAAAATGCATTTAAATTTCCAAATTTTTTCTTCCACTGTGAACAAATTTGTAGTTTGTTATATACTTTCAAAAAATAAATGGTGCTCTACATGCCAAGTGTCATTTACTTTTGCCCCATGTTCTATGATATACACGTTACACACAACATTTCTGTCATTTACAATTCGACCCCATTTTCCAATATTTGCTTTCTAACCTCCTTGGCAGGGACTACGCTGTCACGCAGCCTAGTTTCTTCTTATTTATTTATAATTGGTCTCCTTTTTCTTTTAACTTCGAATTGGAATCTTAGGAACTTTAATTAATTTAAATCTTGAAATCTTAGAAATCTCCTTTATATAATTTGTGCCTTTCTACTTAATTTCTTCGAGTCCGGTACCCACGATTATGACATGTTATAATTTTAATTGAATTCCCCCTTTGACTTGTTTTTTATCCTTTTACTTCATAAATACCACTTGTGTCAATAGTGAGCAACCACTTTATAAATACAAATAATATATTTTTAATGCTTCAATTTATAGAGTTATTTGTGTAAAGTCATGATGCTTCAAATGAGACTGGTCGTTGTAATTAAATTATGGTGTGACGAATGGTACGACAACAATTTATAGGGGCAATAAAACAACAGAAGTGTAGAAATTGCAGTGGGTAATGTATATAACAAGTACAACAATGGATTAAATTTATCTGGCGACTGTATTAACGTTGATTAGATTGTAAATAACAGTGGGTATATGGAATTTTGATGTATGAAAGTATTTGGTTGTTATTGTACGTTGTACGAAGAAATTTGTATGGTTGGCAGTTGTAACTGTATGAGATTTAATCAAACTGTACGGATTAGCAGTGCAATAACAAACATAAAATTTATGTTTCAAGTATATATGTATATAATACTTAATTTTTTATTTTTTATTTTTTATTTTTTTATTTTTTTTGATATGGCAACGAAACAATTCTTTCTTCAATAATTTTTAAATGGTCAAAAGAGAGTTGTGGTCAAGGACCCGGAAAATCAGATAAACTCAGAATATTTGAATGGCCAAAAGCATGCACTTATGTTACCACGAGCAACAAAATTTGACCTAAGGTCTATGGGACAAAGGCCAGGATCAGAAACAAAGCTCTGATACCACTGTGGTGAACCAACCGGTTCACTAGGTGAATATCCAATGTAGGTAAGACAACAGGTTATAATCCATAAAGGATAATGAATTAAATAATGTATATGAATATGAGATAATAAGATATATTACAACTGAGAACTGACGGTTTCATATATATCCATGCATGGGTGCCCTTTCATAAGGACATGACCTTTCATATGTCATATCTCTTCCTAATTAATTATTAATTATTAGTTATTTATATTTATATATTTTGTGTTTGTTACAACTACGCCATTCATCAACCAAATTATTGATAATTGCATCAGAAGCGTCATTTTATCTTTTATGGATGGATTTTCTGGATATAACCAGATCGATATTTTACCCGCTAATCAACACAAAACAACCTTCATTTGCCCATCGGGGACTTTCACCTATCGGAAATTACCTTTTGGCCTTAAAAATACTAGAGCCACTTTTCAGTGAGCTATGTCGTATGCTTTCCATGACATCAAACATATTGTTGAACCCTATCTCGATGACTTTCCAACTCATTCAGCTCGTCTAAAAGATCATATTGGTCATCTAAGAGTCATATTTCTTAGATGTAGGCATTACAACATATGTCTGAATCCCCATAAATGCATTTTTGTTGTTGAATCAAGGAGACTCCTCGGCTTCGTAGTGTCCAAAGATGGGATTAGTGTGGATCCATTAAAAGTCAAAGCTATTCTTGCTTTACCTCCTCCCAACAATATTACCCAACTTCAAAGTTTGCAAGGGAAGGAAAACCTTCTACGTCATTTTATCTGTAATTATGCTGAAATTACCAAAGGATTCATGATATTACTGCAAAAGGATTCCCCTTTTATGTGGGATGCAACTGCTCAACTCTCATTTGATGATCTCAAGCATGCTTTAATGAATACACCATTGTTGCATCCCCCCAACTATGTGAAAGATTACATCCTTTATTTGGTTGCCTATGCTTCCACTATTGTCATGGTGTTGGTACAAGAGGATGATGACGACACCGAACATGTGATCTACTATTTAAGTAAGAGCCTTTCAAGTCCTAAACTTTGTTATTCACATGTTGAAAAGTTGGCTTTGGCAGCAATCATTGTTGTCCAAATATTTCAACACTATATTTTGCTTCACACCACTATGGTCATTGTTGACTCGAACCCCATGTACCACATCTTGACTCCTCAAGTACTTGGGGGTAAATATTCCAAATGGATCGTCATTCTCCAAGAATTTGATCTCAAGTTTGCCAAATCAAAAGTAAAGAAATCCTTGGTTTTTGTCGAATTAAATTGTGATCTTCCCCATATTGGTGAGGACACTAAGCCCAGTGATTCCCTTCCAGGTGAGTCATTGTTCCTCATTAGTACGTCTGACTCATGGTATGGATATATTATTCTATATCTCCAGACCTAATGCTTCCATCCAGGTATTTCACGTGACAAGCGATGTCGCATTAGACACCATTCAAAGAAATACCTCATCATTGGTGACACATTGTATTATTGAGGTATTGATATTATTCTTCGACATTTCTTAACCCATGAAGAGGTTGAGAGAGTTTTAAATGACTGTCACCTTGGAGCTTGTGGCGGACATCTTTATGGGATGGCTACAACCTAAAAAATCTTACGTGTCTGTTATTTTTAGCCTTCCATATTTAAATACTACATTGAGGTCGTTAAAAAATGCCCACCCTGACAAATCTTTCAGAAGAAAGCACGTACCCACCCAGCTCCACTCCATCCAAATTTGGCCATAGGCCCCTTTGAAAAATGGGGTATTGATTTCATGCAATGTAATCCTACCTCAGCAGGGGGCATGGTTATATTATCGTCATAGTTGATTATTTCACTAAATGGATTGAGGCTATGCCTACATTTATTAACGATGGCCAAAATACATCACTTTTTGTGATCAATCACATCATCACTCACTTTGGAGTCCCACAAGCTATTGTAACCAATCATGGATCCCATTTCCAAAACCATATGATGGGTGAATTGTGTACCAAGTTGGGTTTTTGTCACGAAAATTCATCCCCTTACTATCCTCGGGCCAATGTATAAGTTGAAGCCATCAACAAAGTCCTAAAGACCATGCTTCAACACATGGTGAGGGTGAACAAAAATTATTTCCATTTGCAACTCTTCTCAGCACTTTGGGCCTATAGGACTTCAATTAAAACCCCAATTGGATTTACACCCTTCCAGTTGGTATATGGGTTATAAGCAGTGTTGCCAATTGAATGCGAGATTCCATCCCTGAAACTAGTCATAGAGCTCCTGCCCCACACTTCTGTTGAAGAAGAAGGATTTTTATATCTAACGAAGTTGGATAAAACCCATCGTGATGTTGCTCTCATTAACGAGACATATCAAAAACACATCAAGACTCAATACGATAAGTCTATTCAACCTCATGCTTTCGCAGAAGGAGATTCGGTCCTGGTCTATGACCAAGATCATGAAAAACTTGGTGCATGTAAGTTAGAACCTATGTGGATGAAGCACGTGCTACAGAGAGGCACCTACGAATTAGTGGATTACGATGGATTGTCACTAGGTGAGCCCCTAAATGGATTATCGCATGTGTGCTTTGTACATTATTGTACTATATGTTTTTGGTTGGGCGTGTCTTAACTTTTGTGTGCGCAAGTTTTTCCCCATTTTTTAAGTTGTGTATCCTTTGCTTTGTACTTGAATGCGCAGATGACAACATCATTTGTTATCTATTTCGGATTTGCGGTTGGCGCTAGTCGACATGCCCAGAACATAGTTTCTGCAACTTGGGTCATCTACCACTCTAGCGAGTTAGTAAGTTGAGGAGGAATTTACCCTGGATCTGCAACCAATAACGTTTCCAAATATCATGTCGTAATTGGAGTTTTAACCAAAGATTCTTCTTCTTTAGGAATACCTCAATTGATTATCAACATTGATTCTAAACTCGTGGTCCGTCAACTTAACATTGAATACAATGTTCATAATCCAGTTTTGCTACATCTCTATCTAAGGGTTCGTCGTCTCGAGAGATCTTTTGACTTCTTAGAATGTAGACATTTATCGAGAGAACTTAATATGATTCTTGATTTGTTAGCAAATTATATGTTGGATTGTCACATTACACATAGATAAGCATTCAGAACATAAAGCATGTAAATTAAAACATCACATCATTTAAAAACATAAGTAGCCATGGAAAAACTCATATATATATATATATAAAGTAGTAAAAGTGTAAAATACATCATCCAAAAAAGTACATAGCAGGGAAAAAATGTGGGCCATTATGCCCATGACATCATCATAAAATACTATTATGACATGAGACTCTACTCGTCTTCTTGCACTACATTTTGCTCATCATTACACACAACCACTCTGGCCACTCATCGCAGCAGGTGACTAAACCCTTCCGACACTCCAACTGTGTGCCTCTAAAGGTGAAACGGTACATCTTGTATCCTGATAGAGGGAACACCCATGGTAAATCCATGAAGGTTCTTCTCCACTTCACGGAGTCCTACTCTGACACTAGCCTCGGTTGCTACCTAAACATCAACACTATGTCTGAATGCCAACATCCTCGTCGGATGTGACATACCTCTATCTACATGATGAAAACAAATGATTTAGATCCCTCATTGTACAACAACAACAAAATACACACACTCACACATATTTATATGAAACAAAAACAAAAAACATTGTTGTAAGGTCGTGATCTTTCATATTTCACCTCACACGTCCCATTGTGCCCCTTAGGGGAGCACCAATTCCGTACTTCCCCTAAAATCAACCCCAACATAAGGGTAATCTTCTATCACCATGATCTACTTTCTCCACCATGCAAAGAAGTCAACAGTAAAATGAAAGGTCGAGGGCTCATTCCCCAACCAAGGCGAGAGGCTTGTCCATCTCTCCATCCGGGACTCAAGTGCAAGGTGTGCTATCAATGAAACTTGTGGCTACATCTATGGTACTCGCTCCAAAAAGAACGACACCAAGAAAGATCTGTATCCAAATTTCTTTTGCAAACCCGTTCTACACTTGAGATTTTCTCTTTAATATTTCTTAAAAACCTTGCACACCAATTAAATATCCAAAGTTCAAGACACTGAACAACATATGCTATCTGTGATTTGGAAGCAAGATGGGAATTGGTGCTTCCCTCCATTTTAGTGATGGACAAAATAATAGATCGAAGAGGAATATCCCTCACGTCTTTGATGACAATTCTCCCCCCTACTAAGCTTGATACCAACACACAATACTAGGAAACATATGCGTCTGTTGGCAATGGCGTGGACCGGTGTCCTGTTATTGCTCAGTTTGTAGGAAAGGTTTAGGTAGCTTGGATTCAAGGCTCAAACTGGCATAATAGGAGCTTCCCCACCCACTATCACCTCGATGGGGAGCTCTTTCTATTTAGGGTGGCTAATCCCAAGGGAGACGTCCCTAGTAATCTGGGGTTCTGAAGGAGAAGGATCAAGGTTTTAAGGCTTCAAAGG
>SNQJ01S0199996.1:0-11709 GCA_010110895.2 Picea sitchensis | reverse complement strand
CACTCCTGCTCTCGGTACTCCATGTCTAGGACCATGTGGGCCTCGAGACATGATCTCCTAGTTATCCCTAGATATCGAGGATAACATGTCCAACTAAAATGATGGGTGCTCCCCTCTTTGAGAGCCCCTTCAGGAAGTACATGTCCTTGATATCGATCTCAAGTATATGAGATTGCACTCGAAGTTCTTCCTCATCATTGTCCCACAGTCCAATCAAATACTCAAGCAAAAGGACTTCCTTCCTCATGTTTTGTAGCTTGAAATATTTCAACAAATCGTAGTTCCAAAGAGCTGCCCTCACTTGAGGGTCTTTTAAAGCAGCCATATCATCAAATTCATGCTCTTTTTCTTTCCATTCGATCATTTTGGCCAATGCAAACCTACAAATCGACAAGAAAATCAAATTAGCCAAGTTTTCAAAAGGGGAAATTTCTTTTTCATAGCTAAAAAAACTAAAAAGAATTTAATTTTTGCGCCCAACACTCCTTTCAAGACAAAATCAAAGTGCTAGCGCTCCGCCAAAGGGGTTCCCAGGGTTTTCAGCGCTTTGAGGCTTTCTAGAGAGCCCAAACTCATGAAATAAGAACTGAAAATGAGAAAGAAAGCATGCAAAATGATGGGAGGGATTATCGTCAATTTTAAAAGGAATTGCTAACGTTTTTGCCCAGAATGATTTGTTTACGCAGGTATATACGGAGCATGCAATTATCATCAATTTTAAATGGAGAAGGAAAGCATGCAATTATCGTCAATTTTAAAAGGAATTGCTGGTGTTTTTTCCCATGATGATTTGTTTACGCAGGTATATACGGAGCATAATTTTTTTTATGACCTTATAACTCTATTGAGAAAACTTCGTCGTACTTCGAGCTCATTAAAATATGAAGAGTCGTCTGTTGGGCAGTGGTTTACCCATTTTCCGGTCCCAACAGACTAACTACAAAAAAGGAACGCTCTAGTCAATATCAACTAGAAGAGTTCTCCATCGTATTATTTTTGGACCCCGTAGATTAAAATTACGAAAAAGGATACCCTTGGAGTTTTCTTTAAGTTATTTTCAAACTCCCTAAACATGAAAAACAACTGTGTTTTTCCTTCTTTGGACTCGCAAAACTACACATTTAAGGGCCTATCTAGGAATGAACCCTTACTTCTTCCAGTTCGTTAAATAAAGGAAGAAGAAATTATCGAAGGTGAGTTATATCGAGCATGCGTTACCCTCCTCGAGCTTGTTAAATGAAAAATAGGTACTCATCTATCTGGATGGGAGAAAATTTTAAGGACGTGGGTTGACTTTCTTGAGATCTTTTAAGGAAACTCTTATGGTCTCCCTTGAACATGACACTTGTTTTCACCTCACCATACACTTGGATAATATATTTTCCTCCACATTGAACCAATCCTATAAGTCTTTCTACTCCTTTGGCCCATCCAAATAATGCCCCAACACTTGTCGCATTATGTTTTGGTCCACTTTGAGTCTATGTTGCCAAGTCTTATGTCATGCCTTAGTGTTCAAGGGAAGTTCTCAACTCAAAATCCATCCATCTACAATATTACCAGTTCCCATACCCATGTTAGCTCATTTTTATCTACTATATTTTATCACTTTCATGTGACAAGTTTCATGTCAATTGATGGGGGATACATCAATGCCCTCCTTTGACGAGTCTTTTCCTGTCGACTTCAACAAATTATCCTGGAAATAGACTTAGGAACACATTAGTACCTTGGGACCTACATAACTCAATGGCAGGCATCCTCGCATTCGACAGTGGGTATACATCAATGACCATGACCGATTGATTCCACAAATGTTAGACTTCAGTTCATTATTCACATTCACTGGATTGTACTTTAAAGTAACTTTAGAGACATCGACATCAATGGTAATTTATATCGTGCTTGTTAACGATATACCTCAATGACCGGTAATCAAGTGGTTTCTTCCATGTTCAACGTCAAATCATTTATGGACAAAATTGTATTGTTATAGGATCAGGACGAAGACCCTGGGTTGAGTATTCATCTGCATATACACTTCATCGATGTTGTGATGGAGATTATTTGATTGATATACATGTTTTATCATAGATCCACTTTGTATTGGTCTATGGCTATGTTCTTATCACATCGTAGCTCCATTGTGTATTTTTCCGTGGCTACGAACAACTTAGGTCATAGAGGGATGAATCCACATTGTATATTTGGTGTCCATCTCCGTAGTCAATATCATCATGGATCCGCAATGTATTTATTGGCGGTCATGATTTGAGTCACTTGTATTCCAAGCATAGGTATGCCTGACTCGGGGATGGAACACATATTAACATTGTTTATTGGTTTTTTTCAGTTTCTACCAAGTTCTCCAACTCCATACCCTTGCTTCGAATATTCTACAAAGTGTTTCGGCCATTAACATTCCTCTTCTACCTTCACATTTTAGGCGCTAATCTGTTACACATCAAAATTCCTCACTTTGACAGAGTCGTACTTTCATTGTCGCAAGTTTCATAAGTGTCACACATATTGCACTTTTATTATCTCAAGTGTCGCATTCACTTTCCCTAAGTGTCACATCTCGAACAACACCATAAAAACACTTGCTACAACCCCTAAAACATGTTAGATGAAGAAGGTCGATCATATGACAATCGGAACAAGTATTTTACCTAGGGAATTGCTCATTTCGGTGACATTTTGAAAGATCATCACTCCCTTGATCATAGGGAGCGTTAGTGCTCCTTGTCCATCTTAAGGGGGCGCTACTGTGCTTTGTTATCCACTTTAAGGGAGCGCTGAGTTGGTTGAGGGAATATTGGAGGAAATCCCACTTTCCTCTAAATACAACTATGGATGGGTTGGGTTAGTTTGGCTCGAATATGACTCCAGGGCTGCATCTAAGGAATATATCACAACTAATGGAGCCATATCCTCAACCAATTCCAAATATAATCAAGGTTGTTGAGCCTCTCAAATCCTATAAATAGAGGCATTTCCATGGTGAAAAGGAGGAGAAATCAACAAAGCATTGTTATTTTGATTGTGGATCTTTTGAGCAAGGGTTGGACGAGGAGGACTTGGAGAGGCTTTTGCAACACCATCTAAATATTGTAAGTTTTCCTTTCTAAGTTCTCATTAATATACTTGGCCTATTTCCTTCAAGTATGTGTTTACATGTGCTTGTCTATGGTTGTATTAATATGCATAGATAAATTCATTTTGTCTAATCCATTAGAGTATGAGATAGTTGTTTGTCTCTTCTTGTCCATTGCAGGTATTGTTTGGAGCTCCTGGATTAGAGTAGATTGGACACACGTCATAAATGAGGTACATCATACTTCCCCTCCTTATCTCTTTTTTCATGGATAAAATGAATCTATAGGAATGGTAGTGTCCAAATATAATTTTTTGTCTTGGTATAGGGGTCTATAATCCAAGGGAAATCTCACTTGTTTGCATGGGAATATTTCTGTAACACTTGGCTAGACATATTTATATGGAATCCCTAGTCATCCAAAAGACTCCAATGAAAAGTCATGTCTCTACATAAGAGGGACAACCCCTTAAATTTTCCCCTGCAATATACAAAATTTAATGTTTTTACATGAAATAAAACCTTAGAAGGGTGATGTCATGCCCTAAGAGGGTGACGTAGGATCTCCAAGTGCAACGTCAAGCATGGTGAGGGAGACGTTGGGCTTCCAAATGCCATGTTTCATGCCCAAAGTACCTTGACATGGTCTCCTCCTACCAAGCCACCTTTTCAACCATCTCATCCATCAAACCCCAACCCTCAAAGGTGATGCCAAGGGCTAGGAGGTGATGTCCTAGGCCTACAAAGGCTAATGTCCAAGTAGAGAAGGGTGCAACCTTGTCCTATGGTGATTCCAAGGTTCCTCCAAAGGCAACATTCTTTGTCCTCTAGGTGCAACGTTCATCATCCATGATCTTCTTCATGTGGGGTCTAGCATCCATATTGTGGGCAAGGTCTTACAAAGACAAACAAGTACGCTCTCCAGGGGTCCACAAGTCACAAGTATCATGCCAATTAAGACACATTTAATACAAGAACCACCCAAACATGTGCATCAAACCCCCCTTTTCAAACTAAACAAATGCTCAAAGAACTTATAAGTTTTTCCTAATTTAGGTATGGGAGGGGTGTCATGGTGCCCTATTGGGTAAGCCAATCCCAAAGTCATGGGATGTTTCCCAAGAATACCCCATCTAAGTCATGAAATGAATATGAGGTGGATTGGGGCATGTTATAACCCTAAATTGCACCACACATGCTTACCTGGCATCAGGCCAACTCATATCCCTTCCTTGCCAAAGCCATGCTGAATAAACTCTTAAAAATCCTCTTAAAACAAGTGACACGCGCCCTAAACCACTACTGCACGCGTTGGAACGCTGGCAGGCCTACTACTGCATGCGTTGGAACACTGGCTGGCCTACTATAGCCCGTGTTTACCTAACAAAGCACAAAAACAGGAAAGTTGCCGACGGGACAAAAAGCTATCGGTCAGTTAACTGAAACTCCCGACAATGCATGGCCGAGAGTTCATCCAAAACCCTAGCTCCTTCTAGCCTATAAAAGAAGGGGTAGGGGTACTATTTGGAGAAGGGAAAATTATAGCAAAGAAACTCTGCCCATTTGCCGAATCCATTTGTCCCAACCCTTTAGCCTTTCCTCTAGCCTAAGGAGAATTCAAGCAAAGCAGTTGGAGGACAAAGAAGAGGAGGAGCCCAAGATCAGGATCGAGGAACGGTGGCCAGTCTCTATCATTATTGTAAGTTGATTCATCTTGAGATTAATAAAAGAATACTTTTTCCATCCCAATGCATGAGTTATATATGTTTTATTTGATTTATGCTTAATCTCTAACCCTCAAGTAGAAAAATAGCATGCATGCGTAGTGTTTTGTCTTGATTGCAGGATTGTCTTTGGAAGGAGCAGCGCAAGCAAGCAGACAAAGCGCAACGAAGGATCTACACCAAACATCAGTAAAAAGGTTAGTAGGTCTCTTCCAATATTGTATGTGAAAAAAGGGGTTTGAGTTTTGGGGTGATAGGTTAAAAGTGATTTCTTTAAGGTCATGATCTGCATGCAAGTTTAGCCCTAGATTGTTAGTCCGTAGGGTGTTATTTCCCAACAACAGGGCAAGAATTATAGGCACGGGGTTCTTGACATACAAGGGTTTGTACTGTCTCATTTTATGGGTGCCTTTGTGGATAATGTGTTGCCTCCTTCATTTGCAATGCAACATTTTTCCAAGCCCTTGGATTTAATTTATTGTGGTATGAACATTGAGTGTTATGTGCAATGGAAAGTAAAGAGCACTACAATTCCACTTGGATTTAGGAACACATCAAGTGCCATATGCAATGGAAAGTAAAGGACACCGCAAAATCCATTTCGCCAACAAGCAGGACACTTATTGATTATATGTTCTAGAAGGTCCTTGATTTTTATGGAGTAGCTTTTCATTGCTCACAGGACCTTGGGGAAAACATCTGGAAGGATAATGATTGGCTTTTAACTTTTTCCAGCTACAAAACCTTTGGGCCTTTAGCCCCTTCTTCCCATGAAATTAGGTACAAGCCCTTCTTGGGGTCAACGAGCCCATAATCCCAAAAGACAAGGAAACAAAAGGGGAAGAAGTGTGGAAAGTGGTAAGTATGAGTGGGGATGGTACGATGACTCTTTAAGGAACTAACCAATGGAAACCCCTTTCTTGAGGCTTGACCTACTTACTAAGAAACCATGCCATCCACAAACGTGAAATTAGGAAAAAGGTATAATTTCCTAGCAAATGTTCCATAATCAATAAATTATTCTTTGCAACATGTTCAAATGCTTCAAACATTTAAATGACACTTACTATGAGACTAGACTTGTTACCTCATGAAGCAATACCAATTGTCTTCTTGGAGCGAAGTTAGTGTAGTGGATGTTTCTCTGTGGTAAATTAGAGGGGCTCTACGGGTTGTACCAGGCATCAGACTCTCGGCACTCCATGTCTTCTACATGTGGGCCTCGAGACATCTTCTACTTAGTCACCCCTAGACTAGTGGGTAACATCTGGCTCTTACATGGGGACATGTGCTCACCCTAGAGCGCATGAGATCCTCAACATCTCTTAGTATGACCTATGCCTACAAAACTCAAGTAAATTGTTGCAATATGAAGGGTGGTGTAACTCACCCCTTGTTCATATGAGAAAAGAATATGACATAATAGTATGCAATGATGCAAGAAAAGAATATGTAAATCATAAGCATGTATGCAAATCCAAGCAAGATGAAACTACACTACCATGATATGCATGATGCAACATATATACAATGCAATACAGGATGAAAATGCCTACTCTAATCTAGGTTAATCAAAGAAGTTAAGTATTTCCCCCATAATGGGGTTTGAGAAGGTTCCCACTAACTAGTAATGGATGCCTCCTTCCCTGCAGTGTGGATAGCTAATAAGAATCATCGAGAGACTTTCTTCCAATCTTGAAGGGACCCAACCAAATTTTCTCAGATTCCTTATGGATATTGGCTTGGCCAATCTTCGTATCCCACATCAAAACCAAATATCCTCATTTATAATCCCTGCCTTTGAAATCCATTGCTTCTTGTATCACTCTGATGTATTGTCCTGAGGGAGGGGGGTGGGATTTTGTAGTAAGGACATCATCTTGGCTTAATATAATCAATAGGTCTTTATCTTCTTTCTTTAGAACTTTGACTGAGCCAACCTCGTTTTCCTTACACTTGTATAACAATTGTTGGTTGTCTTCCTTCTATGGCCATTCTATGTCATTGAAGTCTTCTTCCTTGGTGAAAGGTAAATCATTTAGAGAAAAATTTGGAAGAGATTCATTGGTTTCTTCAAGTATTTCCTTTATTTCAGAGTCAATGTCAATCTCTTCAGCATGAGTCTTTTTCATGCGCATGTTTTTTAGTTGGGGATAAGTATCATCATCCATAGGTATATTAATACCGGTCAAATCCATCTGTAATGTGCCACCCAATGTTGCAACAAATTTCCTATACAAGGGCATTCCCCATACATCAAGGACATCTACAACCACAATTTCCATCAGGAGGACTATATTAAGATATCGAGCAAGGTGGACCTTGACATTCTCTATCAAACCATTAGTGTGAATGTACCTAGACTCACTTCCGCACACATTCATGTAAGGCCTTGTGGTTTACAAGCCCAACTACTTCATTACTTTTAAGGACATCATATTTTCAAATGCAACCAAGTCAAGCATACAATTTTTCAAGCGCTTATTATTCACTTGCAATGCCATGAAGAATGGTTGGTGCTCATCATATTGCATCTTTAAATGATTAGTTTGTAGCATTATAGGAGGGTCCATAGGTTCACTTGGTACCTTGAAGAATCTTTCGAACCTTCTTCTCATCGAAGGAATCTTAATTGTCTCTTTCAGAGGCATTGTCATGTTGATCTTTGCCAATACACTATCTAAATCGATGTTCAAGTCAAAATTATTTGTCTTTGGCAGAGTAGGGGTAGGAAGAATCCTACTTACTAGTGGAGGAGGAAGCTTTTGTTGAGGGAGCTTAGGATCGGTGAGAGGTACTGGAGTTGCTCTCTTTTGTCTCGTGTACAGTTGTAATTCCCTTTTTTTAAGTTTCTCTCTTGACTCCTCATATAGGTTGTTTATAACTTCCTTCCTAACCCTTCTAGTTTCTTCTTTCTTGCCCTTCTCATGTTGTTAATGTGTGATGTTGGGGTATGTTTGGAGGGACACACTAAATATATGGTTCATGACACTCAAAGTATTCATTTGATAAGGTTCCCTATTGTTCATTGGGATTTCATGTTCCCAATGTGCATCCCTACATGGTAGACACCAAGGAGCCTCGTCTACAATGTTTGAGGGGGAAAGAATGTTGGGAACCTTTTGTTCATTATGAGGTTTCCATCCCTGGCTAGGATTTGGAGGCTATCCCTTGAAAGGGGGATTAGGGGCTTGTTTTTGTTCCCTTTACAAATTGGTGATTTTGTTCATCATCAAGCTATGATTTCTTTCCATATCATTCATGGTCTCTTCAATTCATCAACGCACCACTAATATCTTGAGTTGGTTCAGTGTTGTTCACTACCATGGGTTTGGTATTTGGTTTATCTCTTGGGGCATAAAAAGGTTCTACCTTGCACGATGAAATATTAGCCTCAATATTTGTATCCATTTCTCAGGCTTCTTGAATGGTCTTTGGACCTTTGTCCCTGAGCAAGAATCCAAAGTGTCCTGGATAAGATTTAAACTACAGGAAGAGAAGGTAATCTCCTCCAGGGTGATGGATTTTAAATATTTGCTGAAGCAACTTCTCAAATTTGGCATGCAACTCTTTAACCATCTCATTTTCAAACTTTATGATCCCAGTAAGTTTTGTCAAAAACATGTATGTATCTTCTTTGGCACTCCACCTCTCAAGGAAGGTTTCTTCTAGTTAATCCATGGCCTTGATGCTCTTATCGGGGAGACTTTCATACCATCTTCTAACACCATCATGAAGAGTGGCAGAGAAAAGTCTCATCACTAAATATTCAACATCATCACTTACTGGATTTAGTTGAAAGAAGGCCCAAAAATTACTCATATGCTCTTCAACATTGGTCACATAATTACCAGAGAACTTGGGCAACCATTTCTCATACTTGGGAGGCATTTGTCGAGTGTAGCCTTGGATAGCTAACATGTCCAAAGGCTTGAAGAGTTTGGATGCCCATTTATTTTGAACCATTGTGTTCAAAGAAAGGTTTCCACCAAAAAAGGATTTCACCACGGGTGAGTTATGTGGAATCCTTCTCTTGTATGTCTTAGGAGGGTTAGTGTACCTCTTTGGAGTTTGTGGAGTTTCCATATGATCGACCCTAGATCATCAAAGGAAGGTGACAGAATCTCCCTCAGTGGAGTCGCCAGGTAATCTTGTAAGATAGAGGCTTTGGGAGAAGCTTACCAAATGATATGTCGTTGAGGAGAATGACTCAATCCTCCTCGACAACAGTGCCAAAATGTTATCACATGATTTGTAGTTGTGCAAATCCCAACATAAGATCACCAAATCTATCGTAACTATAGGATATCCTACCATTGTCACCTTAGTAAGAAATCCCCTCGTTTTAGTGGTGGAGCAGCTCCACCACATGGGAGGCTTCCCCGATGACCTCAAAGGATCAAAGTAGCAAGTTTGTTAGCCAATCCTACCCCCCCTCTCTTGATCACCTAATGAACAGTCTAGGTCTATGAAATGGATGAAGTATGGAGATATTTGAGTACCTACCCAGAAAAGAACACGTATAGCATATATATGATTGATTTCCAAGTATAAACATGCAATAGAAACCTCATAAGACACTAGACAATGATAATTTGCTATAGTTGGTACAAAATCACAACAATACAATAGTTTATAACAACAAGTACAAATGTGTAACAACAACAATAAATATACCTCATAAATGCAACAATTGACAATAGAAATTCAACATTAACTTAGTAGATTAAAACTCAATTGTTATATGCAATTTTTGATAAGTTTAGGCCACCTTTATATCAATGTATGCATCAAATAAGAGAGCATTTAGATGGTTGTAGCATGCTTTTGCAACAACAACAAGTTCAATCAAATTAGCTTAGGTTAGTGTTAGTTAAGTTAGTCGATAGCTTGGGAGATGGAGAATAAAGAGTTTTTTTATCACTTTCACCACAAAAAAGTTTTAATGATTAGTGCCTTAGGGCTATGGAGTCTTGAGAACAACAATGCAATATATTTTGGAGATGAAGTTAGCAAAGGCTATGAGGCAGGGTTTGAAATCCAAGGTGCTAGCACATTAGGGCCTTAGGGTTGAAACTTTGAGGAGAAGGATTGCTAGAGTGCAAGCACTTTTGGGCTCTTACAACCTTTTCTCCCTTATTAGGTACTTCAACCAGGTTACAATCAAGAGTCTAGAATTAAACTCCTAAAGTGCTAGCACTTTAGGGCTTTAGAAGTCTAACCCTATGTAGGATTTCCTTCACAAATTTATGGATGAAATTAACCTTGTGAGAGGAGGAAGCACTTATGATACTCTCTTAGGGTTTTATCGAGCAAGATCTTTAATATGAACAAGTAAAATTCACCATGAAACATTCAATAGCATAAAATGAAGTTGAAAAAATTTACTTACTTCACCGAGGTACGACAAGAATAAACCTTAATTGCAACAACACCATCCAAAAATCAACAAAGAAGCATCCACACTTGACCTCCAAGAGATAGCGCATAAGGTAAAAGAGCCAATGACCCTAAAAGGGAAAAAACTTTAGATTTGTTCTCTCACAAAAGGTGAGAATATGTGATGATAAAATAAAACTTCGCTAGCCATATTTATCTGGAAACCCTAGTCATCCAAAAGACTCCAATGAAAATCCATGTCTCTAGATAAGATGGCCGACCCCTTAAATTTTCCCTTGCAATATGTTATCGCACAAATTGTAGGTTGGACAAAGCCTGACCCAAACCACAAGAGTGTGACAACTATGGGAGTATCTATCCATTGTCACTATAGATAGACACTCCCCTCACTTTAGTGATGGTAAATCACCACAAGGGGGGAATCCCTGTGACCCTTGGGGGATTGAGATGGAAAGCGAGAAAATAATGGTGAAAATCCTTATGGGTCCGATTTGGAGAAGGATAAAGGCTTGGAGAAGAGTCTTGTTGATGAAGGATGGTTACCAAAGTATGGTGTACCTGCAAGACAATATTAAACCTGCCCGGAACAAGACACAATATAGATACACAAACCTTAAACCAAAGGGAAACAAGTAAGAAACCCTGTTATCCAAAAATTGCAGTAGAATTAAGATCTATGTATATCATAAATATAAAATGTTAATAGTTTCAAAATTAACCATGCAAAACACCAAATAATTATTGAGCAATCAAGTATTTAACATGTAGGTAACATCCCAATACTAACACACAAGTTTTGATGGTGAAAGAGGGCTGCAAAATAATGTTATCAACAATACATTAGGGCATCTTTGTGGTTGTATCAAACTCTTGCCAAAGCACTTAAATAATAGCCCTTGACAAGCTACTTGCAATTTTCAGGGGTAGAAAGAGTTGCAAAAATTATTAAAGAGTGATTTGTTGCAGCCCTAATGCTTGTAGATTTAAATTATAACAACAATGAGAATCACTTGGCTAAGCTAAATTCCCTAGTGGATCAAGCAAGCTTGTAGCATGTAAAATTGATTCCAACTTGAACAAAGGCAATATCTCCAAAATCCATGTTTATCAATGCAATGATTTTATTTCTCCAATGCAATTTAGATTAGTGTCTTTATTAATTGGGTTATGGAGTCTCTTGTTGTAAGAGTTAGTTGCGTTACCTCCCTAGGGGTGTAATCCTTTTTACTCCCTAGGGAAAACAAACCAGCTAGGTAAATCCAGGAGGGTGTAAGCGTTTTTACTCCTCTTAGCAACCTTGTTAAGTAGCTTTTCCAAAACAAATAATGGACCTTGATGGAGAATGTATGCGTTTATACTCCTCCAAGGGTTTTGAACATTAACAACCATGAAACAAGAAGAAATACTAGTAATATGTAGAAAATTCCTTACCAATTCCACTAGATAGCAAGACAAAACCCTCTTTTACCAAGCATCTTCCATCACAAA
>SNQJ01S0199995.1:0-13144 GCA_010110895.2 Picea sitchensis | reverse complement strand
TAAATGTAAGAGGACTTCTTAGAAGGTTCTTCTTCTAGAATATTCCTCCTCTAGAATGTTCTTAGGTGATGGTAGCACTATATAAAGGGGTTAAAGAAATGTAAGGGGATATGAAGAGAAGTATTATATTTGGAGTGATAACTCAATAG
The DNA here is from genome assembly GCA_010110895.2 of Picea sitchensis. NCBI lineage: Eukaryota > Viridiplantae > Streptophyta > Pinopsida > Pinales > Pinaceae > Picea > Picea sitchensis. The sequence goes on along the minus strand of SNQJ01S0199995.1, from coordinate 12,995 downwards.
GAGGAAGCCCCCTCGAAGACGGAAGTGAACATGAGAGGATCCCTTCCATAATAGGATCCATTGTATGGTGTTGGCCTACCTCAAGGGTTTTTACTATTTCTTGTGTTCAATATTTTGGTGAATGGTTTGGTTTATTCTTGGTTATTTTTGAAGTATATTTTCAGATCTATTCAGGTATTTGGTACTTAAAATTTCACTTCAATGTTCTTTACCTCTCTTTTCGGTCACTCAGTGAACAAAGGTGAATAAATGAAGGAAGAGCGACTTCTTTTATAGGCGTTGGGCACAATAAATGTGATAGGACATAGGGGAATATCGACAATGTTAGTGACAATTCCTCTAGTATACACTATAGAAATCCATGGGAGAGTATATGATGTATACCAGAGACAATTATACGAAGTGTGATCAATTTTGTTGGAGGATAAGATGGAAACTCCTCCGGTTTGACCAGAGGATTTTTTGCGAACTTCTCTGGTTAAACCAGAGAAGTTGGCACGAAGTTGCATGATAATGACTTGGCACTTTAGGCCAGTTTATGGGAAGAGTTATGGTGACTACCAACTAATTTGGAGGGAACTCCTCTGGTATACACCAGAGGATTTTACATTAACTTGTCCAAGAAATAGAAACTTGTATCCAAAAATTTTCACTTAAGTGTTAAAACCAGAATACAATTTAGACTAGACCAAGCAAATCTAAAGGGACTTGTTTCTAGAGAGGAGTAACCATGCTCAATTGTTAAAGAAAAAATCAAGTCCAAGAGTTTCCCAAAAAGAGTGAAGGGGCTCCATTTTCTTGGGTGAGGGATTTTCAAGCAAGGAATACGCAAAAAAAGAGGGTTGTTGGTGTATGGCATAGCAAGCCACTTACACATTTTTTTCCATAGTTGCTCGACCTTTTCCATCTTTATCCTTTTACTATATACTCATAGGTTTTCCTAGTAAAAGTTGCGAACTACTCATGATTTTACCATATTAACATGAAAACACCCTTAGAATACCCCAGAAAAGTACAAAATGTGCATATTGCATATGATACGAATGGAGGTTACACATGGAATTCACTTGTATGACACACATTTCTCCCTTCCCCAACTGTATCACTTCTAATTACTTGTATGACTTGAATTCTACCCTTCCTCGATTGTGTCAACCCCTACTAAGATAAATAAGGGATTATGGGGCTAAAAGAGGGGATCACAAGATAAAGCACCATTAATCAAGAGAAATTACTAGCATATCACAAATTATCTTGGGCCCTTATTTTTATTTCCACTTGAGTAGAACTAGCCTTTGGTTCTTCCAAGCTATGATCTATCCTTATGTAGAGTATGTCCAACCATCCCTTGGATACTCTACTGATGTAAGACTAGGATTGTGTTAATGTAAGGATAAGTACTTATAGCTAAGGATGAGAGGACTTAGGATTTGGCGAAGGAGGTATAGTAAAATATTTAGGTATACACTTGTTGTCACCTTTTCAATATTATAATATAGATCTGTATTATTCTTCCCCCCCTAATTCATATGTACTTGTCAATTTATTGTCATGCATGCATATTATAATTGGTAGGAACTTGATTAATGATGCAGGAGCATCTCTCCACGCCAGCCAGCCAGCCATGTGCCAGCCAGCTCAGCGCATTCAAAGCACGCATTCAATGAGGAGAAGAGGCGTAGCCCTCATTTCAAATTTGAATTTGAATAAAATTAAATGATGTAAGGCCATTGAGCCATGAAGCCGTGCCTTTGCGCAGGCATTAGAGTAGAAGGCCTTTAATGTTTGTAAGGCTAAGATATAACTCTGATTTGGAGTAGATAGCCCATTCAATTATAGGTTCAATGTAGATTGAATAGGGTAGGTGAGTTTGGAGGGAAGAGCTCAAAGAGCTCCCTCATGTAAAGGATTTTTGGGATCTCTTTTGAGTAAGTAAGATCAGTAGAGAGAGAAGGAGCTGAGACTATGTTACAGTCCGCGCTCAGAACACCTTTGTAAAGAGGCATTTTATATTAATACAAACCAGAGCAGTTTTTCCTGCATGTATTCTATGTTATGTGAATGTCTAGGTGTGTTCTTTGTATGATGTAGATGTGTGTCAGTATGCATTTCAGAGACATATAGGTTCTGCTATCTGTAGAGTTCTTAGATTTTCGGTTGGAGTTCTTTGAGGCTTCACACCAAGAGGGTGTGACAGAACACTGCGGGTTCTGATAGCTAGTGCTTAGAGAGAACTTCCAATTCTACAAAATTTGGACAAAGACGTGCTAAGAGGGCACAACAACTGAAGTCATTAACTCAAGGAGAAGACCTCAAGGTTGCTGAACACATTGAAGGAAAGATTGTGTAGAGGAAGACACAACAGAAAAATAGAATCTCTGAGGAGTTCTGTAGATCTCTACCAGGAGGGCATTGAGCAGGTGAAAAGAGTGCACAGAGGAACTCTATTGAGTTTGGGAGAAAGGCATAATCTCTGAGGAGTTCTGTAGATCTATGCCAGGAGGGCATTGAGCAGGTGAAAAGAGTGCACAGAGGAACTCTATTGAGTTCGGGAGAGGCATAATCTCTGAGGAGTTATGTAGAGCTCTGCCAGGAGGGAATTGAGCATTAACACTAGTTGCATTGAGGAGGAAATCTATTGTGAGTTCCAGGAGAAGACATAACTGCTGAATGTTCTGTGGAGAAACTCTACCAAGAGGGCATTGAGCTAGTGTACAGACATGCACATGAAGAGAACTATTTTGAGTTCTGGAACAGAAGAGGAGTCCAAGGAAGGATCTTCATGGGGTTGTTGAACACCTTGTAGACTTAGGAAGAAGTTTTCTTGAGTAAAAGAGTGCCAGGAGGGCATTTGATTCTGCATCTGAAGGAGAAGGAAAAAAGATAAATCCCTTAGAGATTTGAGCAACATAGAAACTCAGGACAGACAACACCGAGTTAGCATGTAGAGACTCAGCAAGGTGTGTAGGATTCGTGGAAACCTCTTAAGGTTCCAGAGAAAGTCAAGCTTAGGAGAAAGAGTGATTTTACACACAGAGCCATAGCTGCAGAGATCGCAGAGACCAAAGAACTCTTTGGAGAGTTTAGAGTCCCGGAAGCTCAGGAGGGACAATGTCTTCAAATACACAGGTGAGTCCAAACATGAAGAGCTTGTAGGAGGAAAGAAAAGGTTGAGGCCTTTAGCATTTGGAGAATTCTTCCAAGTTCAAGAGGAAAGCGTATGCTCAGGAGGAGCACCACTGCCATCAGATCAGGCCGAAAAAGAGAAATGGATCATTAGATTTCCACGTCCAGGGAGCAGTAGGAGGTGCGCACAGCATAAGAGATCGTGAGCCATCGGATCTCACACAGACAACCGATAGCCATCGGATTGGCCAAAAGTTGCACGAGATTTAAATCCTCATGCATAGAGAAGAGAACTGGAAAGGTCCTGAAATAGTGGACGTTTTGGCATTTTGGAATTTGAGATTTCGGAGGCCTCGATGACGAGAGGTCGAGACACTCCATAGTGAAAGTCTTGAAATAGTGAAGAGATCGCAACCATCCATATGGAAGAGGGACACATGTCGCGAGATCACCCATTTCGGGGATTTAGACACCGGGAATTAGAGAGAGAGGAGTCTTTTGACTTCACAGTTGGCGAAGTAACAAAATAATCTAAGCCATCCATCTGTGGAGGAAACGTGGAGGAGATCGAGAGTCCACCGGGATTTCGAATACGGGGGATTCGAAAGAACAGAGGAGAAGTGTCACAGGGGTCGTGAAATTCCGAAACGCGGAACCCCGAAACTCTGACAGAAGGGAGAGGACACGTGGCAGTGATCCAGGTGTCAGGGAAAATCCTGAAAGGAAGGCATTTTGGTATTTCGGTTACCGGGAGTGCGAGAGGTAAGAGTTCAAAACTCTTGACCCGTAGAATCTCGAAAGGATCCGAGACATTGGATCAAGAGGGGCTTAGAGCCATTGATATGCTCAGAAGAGGAGAACCCAGGATTCAGGGTTTTGGGTACTTCAGTATTTCGGCTATCGAGATTACCAGAGGTCAGCGAAAGTTCGATGCAACAGGATTCACAAAATTTTGAACGCGAAGTCCCGAAAGCCTTCAGAGGAGTATTTCTAGGAGCATTTTGGCATACCGGATATCGGAATATCGGGAATCCTGAGGACGAGAGATCCGGGCTCTTGTGGAGGAAAACTTTGAAATGATTAGGGTCATTGATTCGAGGAGTGGATCATAGCCGTTGATCTCGGTCAGGAGTCAAAAGGGTCGTATCATCACTTTCACATTTCGGATACCGAAAGTGCGAGAGAGCAGGGACAAGGAAGGAAGCCTTGCATCGAGAAAGCCCGAAATGCGAAAAGTCGAAGTCGCTGAGGAAAAGCATGGGTCGTGAGGATCTGAGATATCCATAAGCATTTCGGAGTTCATAAATTCGGGAGTTCTGAAGACAAGGTTTCAGAGGTCTTCTAGGATTGAACCTTTGAAAGCACGAAAAGGTGAAGAACTGGGGGAGTAGCATTTCGGGATACCGGGATTCGGTATTTCGAGGATCTTGAGAGCAAAGGATCGAGCATTTCGGCATTTGATGACCCGAAATCACGAAAAGAGGAGGAAACCCGGGAAAGAAATTTCAGGATTTTGGAATTCGACATTCCGGGAATCCTGAAGACCAAGAGAGTCAAGCATTTTGGTGTTGGAAAACCTGAAATTTTGAAAGGAGGAGAAGGTCGGGACATTGACATTTCGACAATTCAGGATTCATATTTTTGGGAGTTCTGAGGACAGGAGATCGGGCGCTTGCACCGTTAACCCTCGAAATAGGACTCCGGTCATATGGAGAGTGGTCACATGAGCCAAGGTTATGGCCCAGGGGGCTAATTGCTGATGAAAGCCATTTCAGCATTTCGACATTTCGGTGATCGGGAGGTCAAGGGGACAGAGGTTCTTGACATCGAGACACAGAGAGTTCCGAAACCCAAAAAATCCATTTCGGAGAAAGTCCAGGGTCGTGTATATAGAGACCGTGGAAAGAAGAACAAGGACCTGTGGATCGGGAATTTGAGATTCCAGCAGGGAATCAAAAGAGTCGCTTCGGCTCAAGAGGGAAATTGAACGATCCTGTGAGCGGACTCTGGCCTGAGGGTCTTGGAGATAGGGGTCTATGTCAGATTGGTATTAGAGCTATAACTCAGTTTGTATATTTTAGGCAAAGAGAAGACAAAATAAGACAGAGTGTTGGAATCTCTGTGATGATTGTTTACAAGTAGGCAGCAATCAAGAAGACAGTCAGGAGGACTGTAGGAGAAGCTGGAAACACTCAGGGTTTCCAAGTGACAGCAGGTTTGCCAGGAGGGAAGACAAAAGGTGAACATGGCTACTGAAGGTCATGCACGTAGTGGGAAGAAGAACCACCAGCAACAGGAAATCGCTGCAAGGGATAAATATCTTGCCGAAATCAGGGCAAGGATGGAAGAGCTTGCACTGCGGGTGCAACAGGATGCCAAATTGCGATGTGTATATGAATGGCCCATGAGGACGAAAGCAAAATGTCCAGTCAAGGAGTTGATGGATAAAAGACAACATAGGTTGTTAAGAGGATGGTTGAGGCATGCTGAAAACCTCAGCGGACCAGAGGAGATGGTTAAGGTATGTGAACTAGAGGGTGGAAGAAACCTCAGTAGTAAGGATGACATGGGATCAGCTAAAGATCTCAAGAACTGCCAAGAAGGCAGAATATAAATTCCCAATTGCCAGGAGGTAAATGAGACGAGATCACTGCGGGATCTCATGGACTATCAAGAGGATAGCTAGGGAATTTCACATTGCCAATAGGGCAAAGAGACGAGGTCACTGCGGGATCTCATAGACTGCCAGGAGGGCAGTAGAAAAATCCCAATTTTCCAGGTGGGCATGGGAACATAAATGAGGCTATCTGAAAGTCTCATGGACTCAGAGGTGAGTTCATATCATCAAGAGATGTTGGTAAGTGAATATTCAAGTGATTTTTGAGATCATGTGAATGAAGATAATGACAAGTTAAAAACTTGCACCATCCAAGAGGAGGATCAAAGAAATCTTCTAATGATTGGGGGAATTGGAATATTCCTGCCACTTAGCCCAGAGGAGGCCAAAGTCTGTGTTACCGATGAAGCAACAACAACAAGAGAAGGACAACTAGCTGTGACTGTCAAAGAATAATTTGAGCAGGTGTTAGAAGCTGCCCAGGCGGAAGAAGAGAATGAGAATTCTGAGGAGTGGCTCAATATTTTCAGCCAGGAAGATGAAAAGACTGTAGCATTAGAGCTTGCAGAAGCAGAAGAAGAAGAGGTAGACATCATGAGATTTTCTGATCTATGTGAACAGATTGAAGCCATGGAGGGAAGGGTGATAGTGCAGGGCATGCACATCCAATAGATGAAGTTGGAAACTGATGAAGGAGATATCCAGTCTAAGGAACAACTGGAAGGAGCTGGACACATACCAGTAGGATAGATGGAAGAAGTTAAGCTGTCACAGGAAGAGGCTGAGCAGCAAATCAGTCAAGAAGAGACTGCAGAGTGGACACTTAGTGCCACACAGGGAGAAATGACAGTCAATCTATCAAAGAGAGAAGCTGAGCAACAACTCAGTAATGAAATAGAAGAATGGGAATCTGAGGCCACAAGAGGAGATGAAGATGGCATGGGAGATCATTGTGATCTGCCAAATTGCAGAAAAATTTTGCAGCAGAGGAGACTGCAAAGATAGAGCTAGCCACTGGAGTAGTTGGACGAGGTGATTGAGAAGATCCGAGGGTTGATGTTCAGGTCAGCAGAGACTTCCAGCAAGGGGAAGCTGAGCATAATGAAAGAAGCAGAAACAGAGTAGCAAAAGCAGCAGCAACAATAGAGAGATGGGGCAAGGAGACAGCTCCAGAAAGTTGTTTGGGATCCAGGAGGATTTCAACAGCTGAGGTGGAGAGCTCATGAGCAGGGGCTCATGAATTTTGCAGCTGAGGAATATGATGCAGGAGCATCTCTCCACGCCAGCCAACCAACCACGTGCCAGCCAACTCAGTGCATTCAAAGCGCACATTCAATGAGGAGAAGAGGCGTAGCCCTCATTTCAAATTTGAATTTGAATAAAATTAAATGATGTAAGGCCGTTGAGCCATGAAGTCATGCCTTTGCGCAGGCATTAGAGTAGAAGGCCTTTAATGTTTGTAAGGTTGAGATCTAACTCTGATTTGGAGTAGACAACCCATTCAATTGTAGGTTCAATGTAGATTGAATAGGTAGGTGGTTTTGGAGAGAAGAGCTCAAAGAGCCCCCTTGTTAGCGCTGGAAGTCGCTCCTGGATTGCTTGCAGAAGCAGAGCCCAACGCCCATCAGTTTTTATGTCACGGTTTGATAAATGGGATGATCAGATGGGTAAAAACTCAGGGAGGTATCACTCAAATTCAGAGACTGGGTCTAGCGCACAAGGAACAATTGAGGTCTTGATCTAACTTCAGTCAGGGGGTTGATTTAAAGATGTGCAGGTGGAAGACTCAGGAGAAGAGTGAACAAACTACCTCAGGCAATAGGTCTTTCGACGGTCTGTGGGGGAAAAACTCTGAACGCAAGATCCTCCTGGTTCAGGGCTTCGGGAAACTGAGAGGAAAACTTGACTGGATCCTCCAATTCCAAGTCGCTCAGCGAGTAGAAGTTTACAGAGGCCGATTAGAACAGAATGAATATCACAGTGATCCAACCTACATCATCCTATGATAATCACACTCGAATGGATCCTCCAATTCCGAGATGCTCTAATACAATATAAACAAAGATATGAAAGGAAACTGACATTCATCAGGCAAGAAGTCTCAAAAGTCCAGAAATAACCATAACACAATGCTTCATTCAAGATTTTAAAACTCGGAGCTCTGCTCAATCATCGATCCTTTACAAAATAGAAAGACTAAGCCTATATACTCAGAAAAATTTGCTTAGCAGCAGCGTCTCAGGACTTTCAATGGGTGTCGTCTCCTCAATCAAATCTGTCCTCTGTTCCCCTGTCATACGCCTCTTTAATTCAGCATGGCTCGCGCCAGGGGGTAGCTGAGCCCTTTGAATGTTGAATTGGCGTGTGCAGGTTCCTCTGGTGAGTTGGAGACTCGGCGTGGCTTTCCTGAAGAGAACCAGTACAAGGGACCCTCCTGGGTAAACTTCGGTCGAGACCTCCATACTCTGCAATAAATGGGTGACACGAGGTTTCACCCACCCTCTTTCTCCTTTATCCATTCTGAGCAGGTACCGGGATCCAAATCACATCGAGCTGGAGTCGGCAGAGCACAATGCCCCCCCTTCTGAGACTTAATTCAGAACCTTTGGCCAAATGAGAACGAATGCGCCCCTCTTCCAGACCTCCTTCTTGATGACCAGGCGCTAATACCATGGGCCCGACTCTGGGCGCTTTTGGAGCTTTGGGATTCGGGGTTTCGCGAGGTGAAGCGACGAGGAGATCTTACTTCGTAAACTCCCAAATGCCGACACGGCGTAGATACGTGTCGCGCGTCCTTCAGATGGACGGCCCATATATTATTTACTATTATTAAGTGGATGTTCCCCTTTCACCTGCTCGCTTGATATGACCTAGTGCTGAGACCCTGGGCTCGGCGCCAAAGGCACTTTCGGCGTTTCATTGATCGACACTTCCAAGTGCAATGAGTGGAGAGCTCCCTGTTCCCCGAAACCCCGATCCCCGATACGCTGATAGGATGACACCTGTCCCAATTTGATTGGACGACCCAAGTCTACTTTGAACCATTGGATCCCCCTCTTGCTAAATCCCGGGCAACTTGACAGCCCCGAAAACCCGATGACCATCGATTTTCTTTGTGGATGGCTCTCGACCGTTGAAGAAAAAACTTTGCCTGCTCGCTTGATTGGGGGGGATGAAATGAGGCTTTCTGCATTGTGCTCGGGAATTTCTCATGCGATTCGCTAACCAGAAGGCCCCTCGTGCCCCAGACAAGAAATGTTACTAACATTAGGCTCCATGGGGGATAGAGTCATCCCCGCGATGCTCTAAGGACTCATTTGCAGTTCCAGTGCCTTGCTATTGGGCTATGGAGTCATTTACTAAGCTGAAACAATAAAAGTAAAACAAAGAACAGAAAGGACAATTTTTACAAAACATAGGAGCCATGGATGGCTCAGAAAAAATATTTTTTAAGAAAATGCCCATTCACTGGGCCGTTAAAAATTTCTTCACCCTCCAAAACCTCCAGCTGATACATGTTATTTGAAAAAACCTCAGAGATTTTGAATAGCACGATCCACAGGGCTTCAAATTTGCCATGTTTTCCCTTGTCTTGCTTAGGAGCATCCCATTTCATAACCAGGTCTCCTGTTTGAAATCCTTCCTTTTTGGCCTTCTTATCGAAAACCTGTTTAATTCATTGCTGATGGTCCTGAATTCTGTCCATTGCCTGTTCCCTGACCTGCTGAACTTCCACTAGCTGATGAATCCTTCTGATCATGTCATTAGGCTCCTCCTAATGGTCTTGGAGGAACTTTTCTACAGGAATGGATAAATGAGAGGGGAAAATAGCCTCCGCTCCATAGACTAATTGGAAAGGAGAGACGCCGATAGACCTCTTTGTGGCTACTCGATCGGCCCATAGAGAAAACTTTAGTTTTGAATGCCAGGCCTTCTTGTTGTCTTCCAACAATCTTTTGATGATCCTTATCAGACTCTTGTTGGAGGATTCTGCTAAACCGTTGCCCTGTGGATAATATGGAGTGGAGTGAACCAGTTTGATTTCAAATTGCTCACAGAACTTGGCTAATGGCTCAGACCCGAAAGTGGCTGCGTTATCAGTGACAATTTTACTTGGGCAACCGAACCTTGTGATGAGGTCTTCCAGGAACCCAATGATTACCATGTGGGAAGCACTCCTGGTGGGGATAGCTTCGATCCACTTGGTAAAGAAATTGGTAGCAGTCAAGATCCATCTGTGTTGCCCACTGGAAGCGAGGTGAATTTCTCCAATGAAATCTAGGCCCCACTGTTGAAAAGGTCCTGAAACGACCACAGGATTTAGTGGCAAGGACCTGAGCTGTTGCTTTCCTGCAAATTTTTGACATTGGATACAGGCTCTAACTCCTCTATGGACATCAACAAACAAGGTGGGCCGATAGTACCCGGCCCTGAGAATTTTGTGGGCTGTGGCCTTCCAGGAATGGTGCCCTCCACACAAGCCACTGTGAAATTCAGCCATGATCACTTCGGCCTCTTGCGAATTCATGCATTTTAAAAGCACCCCCAGGGGATCTTTCTAGAATAACACTTGATCAATCAGGCAGTATCTGACTGCCTTGAGCTTCAGAGCTCTTGCTTTGTTTCTTTGTAGGCCGTCTGGAGGCCGCAACTCTTGCAGAAAAAATATGACGTCCCTATACCAAGGACATCGAGCCAATAAGNCGTTATCAGTGACAATTTTACTTGGGCAACCGAACCTTGTGATGAGGTCTTCCAGGAACCCAATGATTACCATGTGGGAAGCACTCCTGGTGGGGATAGCTTCGATCCACTTGGTAAAGAAATTGGTAGCAGTCAAGATCCATCTGTGTTGCCCACTGGAAGCGAGGTGAATTTCTCCAATGAAATCTAGGCCCCACTGTTGAAAAGGTCCTGAAACGACCACAGGATTTAGTGGCAAGGACCTGAGCTGTTGCTTTCCTGCAAATTTTTGACATTGGATACAGGCTCTAACTCCTCTATGGACATCAACAAACAAGGTGGGCCGATAGTACCCGGCCCTGAGAATTTTGTGGGCTGTGGCCTTCCAGGAATGGTGCCCTCCACACAAGCCACTGTGAAATTCAGCCATGATCACTTCGGCCTCTTGCGAATTCATGCATTTTAAAAGCACCCCCAGGGGATCTTTCTAGAATAACACTTGATCAATCAGGCAGTATCTGACTGCCTTGAGCTTCAGAGCTCTTGCTTTGTTTCTTTGTAGGCCGTCTGGAGGCCGCAACTCTTGCAGAAAAAATATGACGTCCCTATACCAAGGACATCGAGCCAATAAGGGCTCCCTTTGAGGGTCTCTTTCAGACGGCCGACCCTGCTGAATTCCTGAACATTCGTTTATGAAACGTACCCCCAGAGCTTGGCAGTTTGTTTCAGCCAACAACTTGGCTAATCCTTGACCTTTTATCAATTTGGTGGGCCTTATTTCCAGGTCGAATTCCAGAATCTTAGCTATCCATTTTCCCCTCCTCCCGTCCATGTCAGGCTGAATGAGAATATCTTTAACCACAACTGAGGGGACATAAGCTAAGATTTTTGATTGCAGGACATAAATTCTAAATGCCTTGAGGGCCTTTACCAATGCGTAGGCTTGCTTCTCCATATTGTCATATCTGACTTCGGAATCCCTCAATGCTCGACTGAAATAGGCAATAGGCTGCTCTAGCCCATGCTCACTTTTCTGTAATAAAACAACAACCACTGTGTCAGGTGAGGCAAAGGAGAAAATAAGGAAATCCTTTGAGTAGTCGGGACTGATAAGCACAGGAGCTTCAGTCAGTGCTTTCTTTATTTTCTCAAAGGAATGTCGCGATTGAGAAGTCCACTTCACTTCATTTCATTTTCTCAACATGGTTGTTATAATCTTTACCCCCTCAGCAAAGTTAGGCACAAACTGCCTCATAAAATTAATCTTACCAAGGAAAGAGTGGACCTCCTTCTTGGACCTCGGGAGTGATAGCGCTTGTATTTCCTCAACTTTGCTAGGGTCAATCCTGACTCCTTCTGCTGATACTATGTGGCCTAGTAACTTTCCCTCCTGCATGGCGAACGAAGACTTCTTGGGATTTAATGAAATACCAAAACTCCTGCATTTCAGAAAAACCTTCCTGAGATGACGACGATGTTTTTTATCAGATTTTGAAAACACTGTGATGTCATCCAGGTAGATGACCACAAATTTATCCTTTTCCCCAATAAAAGCTATGTCCATGGCACGCTGAAATGTCGCCCCTGCATTCATTAATCCAAACGGCATCTTAGCGCACATGAATGTGCCCCATGGGGTGGTAAATGTCGTCTTTTCTCTGTCCTCAGGCAGAACAGAGACTTGATTGTAGCCAGAGAAACCATCAATCATGGACATCCTGGAAGCTCCTGTTACCCTCTGCAGTATATGTTCCATCTTTGGTAAAGGGTAATTATCTTTTCGTGAGCTCCTGTTCAGGTTTCTGAAGTCTACATAGAGCCGGATCTCTCCACTCTTTTTCCTTACCGGCACCAAGTTAGCCACCCACTCTGAATATCTCAGCAGTACAATGATCTGAGCTTGAAGCAACTTCTTCATTTCCCTCTCCATGATAGGCAGCAACATAGGATTGCTCCGTCTCAGCTTCCGCCTAAACGGCTTTGCATCTTCTTTTAATGGGATTTTATGCTCGATGACAGAAATGTCATATGTTTTGAGGTCTTCGTATATCCAGGCGAAAACATCCGCAAATTCCCTCAAAAGTGCAATGTATTCAGACCTCTCCTCCTTTGTCAGACCTCTTGACAATTTGACATACTTGGGCTCACCCTCGGTCCCAATGTTTCACTGAATAGTACTAGCGTCCTCCTCCGAGACTTCTCCTTTTAACGATACATCATTTCTATCAAAAAGTCTTTCCAAAGGAACCAGTCCTCTGGGAATATGGTTTATGGGCAACTGTACAATGTCATGCTCTGTAATCTTATTCAGAAAATTACCCCCATCGAGCTCTTCCTCTGAGATGTTGTCTTGGTCAATTTGCATTTCTGAAAATTCCTCGACAGTCTCCAAGAACCTCTTGACCTCGAGATCATCCTCGAATACCTTCCAATGTTTGACGTTGTCAGGTATGGAGGGCCTGTATTTTACCTCTACATCATATCTGAATTTGGGCGGCAAGGTTACTTTGAAATTGCTAGCCGATGTAGCCAAGGAATCTGCCAAGGTGTTCTCCTCTCTTGGGATTAA
>SNQJ01S0199993.1:10398-27370 GCA_010110895.2 Picea sitchensis | reverse complement strand
GGATAATGACTAATTATGAATAATAAACAAGGAATAAACTTAGGAAAAAGAAAACCTAGGTGGGTGTGAAGTAACTCCAACACCCCCTCTGAACATCACTATGGTGAAAATAAAGATTGGGTCCCGACAACGAGGCCATGTTAGGTACCCAAGTACAAAAGATACACTGAAAATAAAGTGAGGAAAGAGGGAAAACCTCATGGGAAACCCCCCCTCAAGGTACAATGTATGTAAAAAGAAGAACTACAGTTGCTAGGAAACTGTGTCCTTCACTCCAAGACGACCTCGCAGAGAATGGAATTTCTACTCAGTGAAGGTCTTGGTGAAAATGTCTGTCGTTTGTTCTGCTGAATGACAGAACTGTAAGTCAATGATCCCCTCATGTACCGAGTCCTGGATGTAGTGCATGTGGATCTCGATGTGCTTCGTTCGCTGCTTCTGAATTGGATCTCTGCAGAACTTCAGAGTGCTTTGGTTGTCACACCAGATGATGATCGACCGATGAAACTGAATGTCCATGCGGCTCCTGCATGAACTTGGAAACTGCGCCAAATGCATATGAGAGGTTTGGTCTGGAGTGTGTGAGATACAAAAAGCTCCCCACTAATTGTCTGTATAGTGTGTTGTCAACCAGTGCAGTCTCCCCGCCATCCTTAAGTTTGAATCTTGATAGGAAAGGAGTCGGAGCAGACTTGCAGTCTGTCATGTGAAATCTCTCGAGGAGATCTCGTGCATACTTGGCCTGAGACAGTTTGATACCTGATGCATCCTAACTGATCTCGAGTCCAAGTAAGAAGTGTAGCAGACCCATGTCTGTCATAAAAAACCTGTCATGTAGAATCCTCTTGACTGCAACAATCGCTGAAGTCGAGCACTCGGTGATCGACAAATCATCGACATATAGAACTAAAAGTAGAAGTGAATCAACCGTCTTGATCATGTAGACATTCGGGTCTGATTTATAATGTACAAAGTTCTGTGACAACAGGTAGGAGTCCATCTTGGCATACCATGCCCTCAGAGCCTACTTGAGGCCATAAAGTGACTTCTTTAGTCGACAGACCAAAGATGAGTCCTGCATAAATCCCCGGGGGATGCTCCATGTAGATCTCCTTAGAGATATCACCATGAAGAAATGCATTCTTCATGTCCATTTGATGGACTTCCCATCTCTTGGCTACCACAATGGCAAGTGCCAATCGTATGGAATCCATCTTTGCTACTAGAGTGAAGGTTTCATCATAGTCAATACCATGAAACTATTGAAAGCCTTTGGTGACAACCCTGGATTTGTATCTACTGATCTGTCCATCTGCTGTGCTCTTGGTTTTGTAGACCCATCTGCATATGACAAGTTTCCTCCCAGAAGGAAGGGGAACCAGATCCCAAGTCTGGTTCTCGAGGAGGGAGTTGTACTCCTCCTGCATGGTGGATTCCCAAAATGTTTTGTTCTGTGAGTGGATGCTTGTCATATGTAGTCGTCGTAGATAGAGAGTGGTTTCCCTGAATGTTTCAGGCATGGGATTACAAGGTATAATATCTCCCCTTCTCGACAATCTTTCTTTTCTTAGAATAATCGACCTTACTGATAACAAATTTCATGGTTGCATCCCATATCAATTGGGAAATTTGTTTAGGTTAAAGTTGCTTTCCTTGGATACGAATCAGCTCGAAGATTCTATTCCGCCCACTCTCGGTGGTTGCCATAGTTTAAGAATCTTATCTATGTACACTAACAATCTCAAAGGAAACATTCCCGAAGACTTGTGCATTCTCCCCAACTTACAATACATTAACTTAGGAAGAAACAATTTGACGGGTACAATCCCGATCTGCTTGGGAAATATATCTTCTTTGGCCGCCATATATTTGGAGAGCAACAACCTTTGGGGGAGTGTTCCTTCTGAATTGGGCATGCTAAGAAACATGAGACTTATAGATCTCGATGCAAACCATCTCTCAGGACAAATTCCATCTTCCTTTTCTAATTGCACCAGTCTTCAAGAATTGGATATAAGTCAAAACCAGTTAACTAGTCACATTCCCACGGAGTTGTGCAACAAGAAAAACTCATTAATGGGTCTTTCTCTGGGAAGTAATCAGTTGAGTGGAAGCATTCCTGTTTCCCTCGTCAATTGTACGAACCTTCATGTCATCTCCTTATCCTATAACCAGCTCAACGGAGTAGTTCCCTAGGAGTTCGATAAGATGATGCAGCTCCGAAGGCTTCATTTAGCCACGAATCAACTGGTTAGTGGCAACACCACGAGCTTACCCATTCTTATTGCTCTTACTAACTATTCCACCATACTCTCAATAGCCTTAGGCAGGAATAATCTCATGGGACATTTACCCTTTTCTATAGGCCGCCTCTCTACAAAAATGTATGACATATGGTTGAACAAGAATGGTTTAGCAGGATAAATACCACCACAGATTGGAAACCTCACTAGTTTATCATTCCTTGCTTTAAACGACAATTATTTCACAGGGGTGGTCCCGTCTTCAATCAAATTGCTTCACAAGATAGAGAGGCTATATATAGGTGGCAACAATTTATAAGGAAAGATCCCAATGGAAGTTAGGCAAGTCAAAGGCTCAGGGCTCTTAGTTGTAGACGTAAATAATTTATCTAGAAGGATCCCTGATTCTATTGCACACCTCCAACAACTAAGATATCTATATCTTGATCACAACCAATTATCAGGTAATATACTTGCAAGTCTAGGGAAATGCATGAAGTTATTAGATCTAGACTTATCGTACAACATGCTTAGTGGGCCCATACCTCCAGAGGTTGCAGATCTTGCAAATTTAGCTTTGTATTTCAGAGTTTCAAACAATTTATTACATGGACCAATCCCCCTGCAAGTAAGCAAGATGACTATGGTTCAAGCTACATATATTTATGAAAATAGGTTAACTGGTTACATTCCAAGTGGGCTCGGAAGATGCAAAGAACTAGAATACCTCAATCTTTCTTGTAACACACTTGAAGGTCCGATTCCAATGTCACTCGATGAACTTCAAAGTCTCCAAGACATGGATTTATCCTCCAACAATTTGTCAGGTGGAATACCCATGTCACTGGCAAATCTCAAAGTGCTCATCCATTTGAATTTATCTTTCAACAACTTGTCAGGAGAAGTCCCGAAGCGAGGATTTTTCAAAAAGGTTGGTGCTACAACATTTGTGGGAAATCTTGGTCTATGTGGACTTTGGGTAAGTCTATCACCATGCTCTGCTCACATACATAAAAGTGTTTCACATTTGAAAAGAGTTATCATACCTATTGTTGTAGTTGCAGTCATTATTGTATTGTTTTTGTTTTTGGGATTCCTGTGGAGACAAAATTGAAAGAGGCATACTCCTATAGAGGTTGGAGAATCATTAAATGTGGGGCATCGAAGAATTTCCTATGGAGAGCTCATCATTGCAACAGAGGAATTCAATGATGCCAACTTGCTAGGAGTGGGTAGTTTCAGGAAAGTGTACAAAGGGGTTATGAATGATGGCAAAATCATTGCAGTGAAGCTTCTCAATCTGGAAAATGAAGGGGCTCACAAGAGTTTTGACAGGGAGTGCAAAGTTTTGGGTAGAGTTAGGCACCAAAATATTATTAGAATCATAGCTTCTTATTCAGACCTCCAAATTAAAGCTTTGATATTTCCATTAATGCCAAATGGAAGCTTAAAGAAGTGGTTATATCCCGATGATGAAGTAGAAAGTAGTTTGAATTTGATTCAAAGGTTTAATATAGCAATATACATTGCACATGGCATGGCTTATGTCCATCACCATTGTTTCATGCAAGTGATCCATTGCGATCTGAAACCAAACAATGTGCTTCTGGGCGAAGATATGACAATATACTTAATAGACTTTGGCATTGCTACAATATGTTTTGCAGACTCTGAGGATTTATCTCTCACATCCACACATGGACTCAAGGGATCCATCAGATACATTCCTCCAGGTATTATTTGAGATAGATAGCATGTTAGTGAATGTCATGAGTTTTATATTTTTAATAAAAAATTTGAATCAAAAACCTTTTGATGAGGATGTTTGAATACAGAATATGGATTGGGTGGATGTGTCACACAAAAAGGTGATGTTTATAGCTATGGAGTAGTGCTATTGGAGATGCTCACTAGAAAGAAACCCACCCACAACATGTTTGTGGAAGGAATGAACTTGCAGAAATGGGTGGGTAGTGCTTTTCCAAATCAAATAAGGGAAGTGGTGGATAAGAGTCTATTGAGGAGCACTAGTACCATCACTGAAGAAGATAAGGAACTCAAGTGCCTCAATCACCTTGTAAACGTGGGTTTGATTTACACAAGAGAATCCCCTGAAGGACGACCTACTATGATCAACATTGTGGGTATGCTACAAAACATCAAGGACACATTTATTAGAGTTGCGGTTATTCCAAATTTCAAAGAAAATATAACACATTTGATAGGTAGTACAAGTACTACTTGCAACATCATTGGTGAAGGTGAAGGTTCTTCTACATTCTAGTATGTAGTACTAAGGGAGTAGTGATTGTATAACAAAGCCATAAAGTAAGTTGAGTCCACTTTCATTAGTTCCATGTAGTTTGAGTCTCATTCCTTTCTTTGTCAAGATATTGTATATTGTATCTTCGGAAAACTTTATGGATATTGTATCTTATTTGTGTTGTTTGGGCCATATAACTATACCAAGAGATTAATATTTGTTTTAAAAGATTAAAGAGAAAGTCAATGATTTTGTTTCCACAACCATTCATTAAGTTATTATATTAAATAAAGAGCAAGAATATGTTGAGAAATACGTGTTTTCTATATTTTTTTTGTATATTCAGCATGTTCTTCCTTTACACCAACACTTGGAAGCTAAAATTGTGGAACATAATCAATTAATACATGACACAACTACATTAAACAACTAACTTTCATATATTTACAAAAAATAACAAATTTCACTAACACTTTACTTTCTAAGAGAGTTACTAAATAAAACTGAATAGTGCAATTATTATTATGAGTTGAAGATTTAAACTTTGACTATAGTTTAAAAATTTAGAATATATTATCACACTTTCAATTATTTACACACAACCAAAAAGACTCCTATTTACATCATGTTCCAAAAAGACTCCAAGAAGGAGAGAGTTTGGAGCCTAACTAAACTAGTTTTTTTTTCAAAACAAGTTATTGGAACCTAACTAAACTTTTTTTCAAAACAAGTTATTAAAACCTAACTAAACAACTAGGTTACGACACTGTCTCTTGAAAAAACATGCATATAAGCCTTTAAAAAACAAAGTTTTACAACTACTCATTGCAAAATAGCTAAACTGACATTCAAACAGAGTGAAACAGAAACTAGTGGTTTTCGACATGAAATACTAAAACTGAAACACCATTTTTCCCTTTCCCAATAAGTCTCGTGGACCTCTATTAGATTCTTCTCTCCTCCACCTTCCTAGGTGCTGATGAAACAAGCCCATTGGGTAGATACAAGTTGGTCTTTAGATTGTTGAGCTCATCAACATACTTTCAGTGCTTTGTTGATGTTCACCACGATTCTCGGAATTGAGGGACTTTTCTTCAAAGCTCGCTGCAATATATTTATTATTGTAGCAAAACAGCTCGCAGAGATGCTGATATTTTTCATCTTTGCCCTTATTTTGGCCAGGATGTTTCACAAAATCCCCATCTTATTCACAAGGACCTCATTAATCAAATATTATTTGCTAGCATTTACTAATAGATCTCAAGGGAGGAAAATTTTCATAGATACAAAAGTTTTATTAATGTTATTGAAGTGCGGTATTTGATACAAAAATGTGGTATTTGATTGCAGGGAAAATTAGCTGCTAAAAATTTCAGAAGATTTTAAAGTTTGAATTTATTGGATCCCTCTTGGTGGATAATAAATTGGTTGCTTAATATATAAATAACATAAGAACTCCAACCATCTTGTTTGAGGAAGAGAAGATGGAGATCTATTTTGTATGTATTATGAAAATCTTTTTACTATTCCCATATTTCATTCTCTTTCTACTGTACTAGGACAATATTCCTGTGGCATATTTCATTTTCTTTCTACTATATTACGACAATATTCTTGTTCTCTTATTTTATTCTCCCGGTTAATCCTTCTGTATTTTACATATTTCAATTATCTAATTGTTGGTATCGTCATCTCAACAATGCTTCTGATTAAGAGGTTTTAGATTCATCTCTGAAATCCTTGCATATCTTAATCCCTCCCAACCTTTTTTTCAAGTGCAAGTCCTACTTGTTTATATACCTTCTTCCCTTTGATTTTCGTTCTTGCCAGCATGCACTTTGTGATGGTTGTTTTAGGTTTGGACATTGATTGCTTTAGATTTGGACATTGAGTAATGGCGTTGTCTAATTGGTCTATGAAATAGTTTTTTTGTCGAAATTTAGCAATATAAATTTACACGAATCACTATATATAAACAAGCAAGACTTCTATTTGGCTTCGTACTTACATTGAGTGGGTCCGTGTGTTTGGAATCTACCTATTTTTTCCCATATCAGGAGTTATGATTTATTTATTACAAATGTTCACTTGAATTGGTCAATATCCTAAAAGGTTGAATCCATGTTCACTTGAATTGGTCATTATCCTAAAGGGTTTAATCCAATAAGTGGACATGAAGAACATATGGCCTTTTTGTCAGTCAACTCTTATGATACATTAAACATGATATGATATGGAATCTGAGCTGTACTCCTGGGCCTTGTTTAATATTTTTAATCTTCAAAAACTATTTGAGGTCGTTTAATATTTTTAATCTTCAAAAACTGTGTGAGGTATTTGAGGTTTGTGTATAAAATTTTATTTTTTAAAATAAGTTGATTATGAAAACAATGAAACTTTGAGATTTCTTTTATTCTTTAGGCTATTAATCTTTTTTTTTTTTTTCAAAATTTTCATTTTAAGTGAATCTGCACTTGATTGCTGTAAGGTGGCACTCAAGAAGCACTTTTCTATCATGGAATTTAAACCATGTTTCCTATTTCATTTTGTGTTAATTTCTTTATTATACATGTAGAAAAATAAACTCTAAGTGTTATCTGGTTTTCCTCAATAAAATTCCTTTTTGTTTATAGCATGCCCATCACTCCAATCTTTTAAAAACATTGTAGATAGCTGTAAAATTTTTCCCTTCCTTTGTATAGAAAGTAAGGTGGCGCTCAAGAAGCGCATTTATGTCATGGAATTTAAACCATGTTTCCTATTTTTTTTTACGTTAATTTCTTTATTATACATGTAGAAAAATAAACTCTGAGTGTTATCTGGTTTTCCTCAATAAAATTATTTTTTGTTTATAGCATGCCCATCACTCCAATTTTTTAAAAACATTGTAGACAACGGTTGACCAGCAGTCAACATTCTTTTAAAAATTACCTTGGACTCCTATTGGTCTATGTGCTCTCTGAAATCTGTCCTCTCATTTTCCTTTTTCTTGTCTTGCACTCTAGGTATAGTCTTGTATTCTCAATCATTGCCACAGACTACAAATAAGATTATAGACTGTAGCTTACAATTCAAAGCGGTTTGGTAACAATTATTAAAGTTTACCAACTTTTTTTTTGGTCTCCTTCTAGTGTCACTCGTGACATAATCCATCTTCGCATTCTGTATCAATGTGAGTAATTAAATGTTAAATAGTCTCAACATTCTTTGGCATTCAATGTACAAAGAGTGGCAACTGATTGACATTCTACCGGTGTTTCAAGGTATGAAAAATCCATGTTTAAGGGATAAAAATATTACCAACAAGTGTGTGGTATAGCAACAAACAACATAATAGTCTCTACTATATAGTATTATTCACAACCCTTACACTTTCTCATATTTCTTGTTTATGGTATTGATGTTGAAAGGCATTCTCTTCTCAATAGGTTCTGCAGATTTTTACAGTTGTGTTGAAAACCACTACAAAACACTTTGGGATATACATGCTTGCATTCTATAAAGAAATTAGATTTATATTTCAGATAAAGAAGGTGATTGGTGTTGATTTTTAGTGACAAAAATTACCAGGCTAATATTATGTCAAACACTTAGCAACCTAGAGATAATTGTCTTGCATGAACTTCATAAATGCCTCAAACCCACATTCAGAAATTACCATAAGCATAAATACACATTGCTAAGCAAATATGCAATGGAAATAAACACAATGGACAACAACCCATACAAATCAAAAATTTAGGCAAAATCCAGGGAAAACCCCAATGTGGGGAAATCCAACGAGAGATAGAGATCTTATTATTCAACTTTAGGAAAATTGTAATATCCCTAGGTTGAACCCCAACAGTAAATGTAATAATGTACTTAAGCTGGTGAGTTGTTTTATATCTTTTTGGCATGCATATTTCATGGCATAGTGCGTGCATGTACTGCACAGTGAAATGATGAAGTGTGCACATTCCAAGATACCGCGCACGATTTTGAGGCCAGGGAGCCTTTGTGTATATATTATGTTTTTTAGGCTGGCGAGCCAGTTATTATAAGCTAGGATGCTTATTTTTTGTATTAGGCCAGAGAGCCTAAATGCTAAAGGCCAGAGTGCCTATTTATGTATATGTCCTATCATTAATATAAAATACATCCTTGCGTGCAGATCGACCACGATAAAAGAGTATGGGGGACTAAACTCCACTTGTTAGGGAAAGGGTGGAGGATAAAAGTCAAGGAAAATGGCTAAGCTAGGGAGATTAAGCCAAAAAGGAATATTATATAATATTTCTTAAAAGTATAAAGTATGGATAATTATTTTATCCTAAGTTCTAATGTTGGGGACAAGTGGGCCAAAGTAGCTCCCAACATGACAAGTGTCAAGTTGGGGACATGTATACATATTGTTGGGACTTAGTTCATTTTCCCATTGATTACTTCCATCATTCAGTCATCCAGTGAATTGCCCATGACCATTCACTCACTCATTTATCCATCCTCCATACTTCCTGTTATTGTATCTGAACCGGTATCCATAACCATACCTGTTTGTGTAGTTAGTTAGCATGGGATAATTCATGGGAATTGATTTTCTGAAGGTGCTAAACTACAACTGCAAGGCTTTGATACTTCCTATCAGTGCTATTGTTGAAGCTCGGAAAGGAAGTGGGGAAACTGAAGGACTATTGAGCAGAGAAGGGGAACACTTCCTGGGGTGGGACAGGGATGTGGGGAATGAGAGACTGTAGGGTATTAGTTTGAGTAGGCACCTGTGACAGAGTCTTTCCTGTTGTCTATGAGCCATTAGCCTGGTTAAGAATCCCTTTACCTGGGTGGAGTTTAGTCCTAGCCTGGGGGTGACCCACTGCTGAGATTGATGAGCAGTGTGGTCTAAGGCTGGGAGGTTCGTGGAAGGTTTGCACGCAGTTGGTAATATTCTTACCAAGATAAGTGTCAATTGTGTGATAAATTCACATGTTGCATTATTATTTACGTGTTCAGTTTTATGGGTTTATTCTATTTGTGGTTATAACTTTCTGTATGTTTATGGGTATTTCCCGTATATGCTGCATGTCTATGTTTACTGTTATTCTAGTATGAATTCATGCATTTACAGATGTGTTTGTTTGTTTACGTTATATATANTTCCGAGTGTATATATTTTAATTGCATGTGGTTCGAAAAATTGATGTGGCATAGCTCAGTGGGATGTTGGGTATGTTACAGTATGTTCCACAAAGAGAATAAAAGCATTCTCTGGAGTAGCGTGGCCTGACGTGGGTTGTCAGGGATGTTACAATATGGTATCAGAGCTTAAGTTTTCAACATTGAGCCTGGATGGGCTGAGAAAGTTCAGTTGAAGAGAAATTTCATAGAGGATTAATTTCGAAGTGGCCAAATTTCAAGTTGCAGAGCGTCCATGGAAACATTTAGAAGCAATGACGCGGAATTGGGAAAAGCCCCAATTTTTGTTGTTAAATACATGGGAAAATTGAGAAATTTATCCAAGTGGTGAGATATTCCTGATTTAATATCTGTTGTAGCAAAGTTCGGACCTAGAATGGGTCAAATTTAAAGTTACAGTGAAGCCGTGACAGATGGAGCGAATTTAGTAATTAAAATTCTCAATTCGTGAATTGATTTTTGGTAAATTCATTCCAGAAATGTCAACCCATGACGATTTTTTGTTGAAGAGGTTGAAATGGTGTTATCGGGGTGAAATTGAACAAATTTCATAGTTTCAGAATGTCTATGGTAAATTGGGGAAAAAGTTAAGCAAAAGCCCCAATTTTTGCAGCGGAATTCACGAGGAATTGATGCACATAAAAATGAATGTGCGTAGGTGGGCGCACTAAAAATGCATGATGCGCAATAAAAATCTTGTGATATGTCAAAATTGGGCACTAATCGGAAAAATGTTGGTGTGTTGATGCGCGCACTAAATTTTGGCGCCACGCGGAAAAATGTTGGTATGCGGGTGCGCACGCTAAATTTTGGCGTCGCGCAGAAAAATGTTGTTGTGCAGGTGTGCATGCTAAATTTAGCATTGTGCATTGTACATACGCATACTAAGGTGCACGCGCTATGCACACACATAATAATGACACGCGTGGTTTGTGCAGTATTGTTAGAGCGCAGAGGAGTTTGGTTGGTGCGCGCGCAATGTGGGTAGATGTTGTCGCACAACAATTTAGTTAATGGTGCACGCGGAGTATTGGTGCGTGATGGGGGCGTACTAAAATTTGGCATGGTGCAGTGCATAGAGTGAAATGCATGCAGAATACCAACATGCGATAAAAAAATTGCATGCAACAGGTAATAGTGCAAGAACCAAAACTGTGCGCGGTGGATATTGGCGCACAACACAAAAGTAGTGCGCGCCAGTTATTGGCGCGGCATAGAAGAAATGCACAGTGGTTATAGGTCTGCGGAGCACGATTTACCTTCTGGTGTTGCTGTGCATGGTAAACATGGGTGTATAGGTTGAAATTTGTGCACGAGAAGTCATTTGGATGGTGAAGAACAATGAAAAAACAACGAATTTCTGCGACATTTTATATTGTTTGAACGCCATCTTTTTGTAGCACGTTTTTGAGGCCCTTAAGAGTGGTTTTAGCTACTCAAAAACCACAAGAACAGAGTCTACCAAGTTAAAATTTATCTCTACAGCTCAAATAAAAGATCTCGGAGAGATCTTTCTAATGGTGTAAACTGTTTGTCAAATGAAGCTTTTATGAGAAAGTTACAACACAAACAGTGGAGGGTAAATTTTAAGACCCAACCAACTTCAAAGAGCCATAACTGTCTGCTTCGGAATCAGATTGAGGTGTAGGAGCAGTCAATGGAAAGATATTGAACCATAGAAGACAGTCCAAGATCTGAATTAAATTTTTGGGCATGTTAAAATGTTTAATATGGTAAAGAAGGTACATGTAGCATTCTAGACCAAAAACACAAATTGGCCTAGAACTTCAATAGGCTGTAACTCGCAGCCGAGAACTCAGCAAGAATTGAAACTTGGAAAAAGTGTCTAGAATATGTATATGAAGAAATAAAATTGAAATTCTATGAAAAATCCAAAGGAGTAGGTGAAAAAATGCATAATTACAACGCAGAGTTGCGCCAAGTTGAAATGTGAATTGGAAAATTAATGGGCAATTTTCAAATAACCATAACTTTCTACTCAAGACTCGGAATTGAGCATGGGAGTAGGCATTGGAAAGGTCATGGAAAGTGGAATCTAAATATCCACCCATAAAATTGATTTGGGCATTCAATTTTTTGGGAAATCAAAAGAAATATTTCTGATATATTTTTGAACTAGAATGGTTCATATATTTTCATGAAATTGTTGAGTCAGTTAACCAGACAAAGTTTTGTTGGCTGCATATTTTTGCAGAGTTAAATTTTTTTGGTTCTTAACAGGTGAGAAGGTTGAAATTTAGTTAAAAATAAGTAGAGGTACTCAAGAAAAGAGTGCTATGACAAAAATATTTCCTAAGATGATCAAAAGACAAGACCCCAAAATGTCAAGGTATGAATCTGAGTGCAGCCATAAAGTCTTTGGAAGCCACTACATGAAGTCCTCTTATGTTAGTCAAGTATTCAATAGAATCTGGGCATAGGAATAGACCATGTAGCGAATGAATTAGTGAACACCCCCCAAAGAAGCCAATATACAAATTAAGCAATGCATTGGAGTTCGATCTAGTATAAAAGGAATTTACTATCAGAATGATAGTAATTAGATAAAGAAAGAGGCTTAATGCATATATGGATAAGAAGTACATCATATCCAAGGATTATCTATGCAACTATAGAGTAATGATTCCCTTATGGTTATTAGAGTGCGCAGCGGAAGCATGGTATGAAGGGAATCAATATGGCATGATAGTATTGGATTGTGCAAGGCAGGTTGAAATTAGATTGGTCAAGATAGGAGAAAGTAATAGCCAACAAGAAAATCCAAGTGTTGATATGATCAGTTAAGGAAGGGATAAAGCAAGTACCTCAAGAAGAAAGTTGGTGTTAACTATCCAAGTTTACTCAAAAAACATGATTGGAAATATAATTGGGTCATGTAGGAGTTGGATCAAAGGGATCCAAATAATAGTGAAATGCTGAAAATTAATATCAGCATAATAAGTAGTTGCAAGTCCATGAACCTGCTAGGAGAATGGAAGAGGAAATCATGAGGTAGATATCAAGATAATGGGAAAGAAATATTATTAGTATATATTATTGATGCATTCCAAAGGTATTGAAGATATTTCCAAAATACCATGGAGATGTCAAAGCCTAGAAAGATTTAAAAGTTAAATGAATATTTGTAGAGAGTCAGTAAAGAACCATGAACAACAAAATGGTTCTATGCATGGTTTTGAATGTAAAAGAGATGGTGCCTGAAAAGAATCCATCCTGAGTGGCATAGAGCCATAGGTGAAATTTCCAGAGGGTGGAAGTAGTCCTTGAAATTTTAAAGTTATATTAAAAACAATATTAAGAACTTTTAATTAATTCTCTACAGCTAGAGTAGGAGGCATATGTCCATCCTTACATCATGCTAAGAGATTGGCTATGCAAGCCAAGTTTGAGGCTAGTTGGAAAGTAGTGGAGAAGGGTGGAAGAAAACTCAAATACTAAAGTATTCAGTCCAGAAAGAGCTGAAGTAGCTCAGTCCGAAAAATGAATGGATGTTGAAGATCCAAAGTCTATAAGACAGCATGATGGAAATTATAATTCATCCAAGTATGAGTTGGGATAGATGGATCCAAGAAATAAATAAAAGATGAAGGTTAATATCAGTTTAGTATTTGGATGTAAAAGAAAAGGAATCTAAGAGTGATTTGGCTAGAAAGTGCTTAGATCAGAAATGATCATGCACAGTGGTTACAGTGAAGAGCACATGAAGATTCAGGAATCTGGAAGAATGGAAGACTTCTGGGATAAACAAGGAAAGTTGATACAGAGAGAAAGAAGTTGCAATTACTGTAGCAGCAGGTATTTTATGGCTTGTTGGGACAACCATAAAGTGGTAATGCTCACATGTTTGCAAGTCTTGCTGATAATGTTGTTGCATATGGAAGGAAGCAACAAAAAGGTTGGATTGTTGATTATAAGGCTGATAAAGAGGCATAAAAACTTCTACTCTCATCAGCTAATCATGTAACATTAAATGTGTTAATGGAAGTCATGCAGGTAAGTATTTCTCTTTTGGAAATTATGTTGCATAATTGCCAAAGGGAAATTCAGGAAAGAACTCCCCCAAATTGGATTTTATAATACGTGGTATGGTATTGTTTAAGTGAATTGATAGGATTAAGTTACCACTAGGTGTGGTAAATGATAGAGGCCTGTTATAGTTATCAAAGATTTTAGATTTTAAATGCACACACTGACATACTAGCATGTCATGTTTATTTGGTTATGAGGCAATAACCAAAGAAAATAAAAGATAAGAATTGGTTATAGGAATGATGCTAAGAAAGCTAGTCATGTATGAGACCAGGACATGGTTGGATATGACAAGGTATGGCTATAGAAAGGTTATGTGCCACACAAATACCCAATGAGCTTCCTACCTTTAAATAAAACTTGGACTGCAACCTTTTTGCTAACACTAATAAACACCACAGAATTGTATTCTTGGTGTAGTGTTCGGGTTGAAAAGGAAGACATTCAAGTAATTGTGAAGACAATGGGAAGTGTGTGGAGATGTGTCAAGACATTGGCCAGATTTCCAATCTATGGATGGTGAGATACATGACTTAGATAAGGATCATTCTGAAAATCAATGCAAAGGTGCATTGAATAAATAGGCATTGAGAGTTGCACTCGTTCCTAGTAAGTGGCAGAGTTGCACTCATACATGATAGAATTGTATACTTAAATGCATTTTGTGAGTGCAAGTATATATGTTTTTTTGCATGGAAATAATTATACTAATGGATGAAATGTTGCTAACTCATGAAGCTGAGAACATTTCAGTAATTGTTAAACATTACAACAAGAAGTTGCAAGTCAAGTAGTCACAGGAATAGTGACTACAAAAAATTTCATGTTTAGAAAATTGAAGAAATGAACTTACTACTATTAATTATGAACATGCAGATGCATAGAATGATGAGTCATTCTATTTGATTAAATTGTTTGGTAATTGTGATTGAATTGCTAGGTGCAGGAAATTCTAATATCATGGCATAGATGTTGTACATGTTGAATTATGATGTACAAAAAATACTGACAATCTGTTGGTTGTATGCAATATATAATCATTGCAGACAAAATGGTATTTATCATGGTGCTTGCTGAAATCCATAAGGAAAACTACATTCTATTATTCCAACAACGATGAAAAAATATTTATGAAATAGAATTTCATGTTTTGGGGAAAAGTTGAATTCCCTTTGAACTAAGTTGGAGTTCCTAAATGAATTATTTTGTGTTCTCTCATGATAATTGCATTTGTGTGATGCATATGAGAGGATATGGATTAAAGTTGGAACTCCTAGAACCACGATGCTCTCATACTTCCTGTCTGGCCCATGCTGGAGCCTTGGAAGGGAAGTTGAGCAATCGATGAACTATTCAATAATGAAGGTGCATACTGCCTTGGGTTGTACAGGCATGTGGGGAAGAGAGACCATTGGTTGGAGTGTTGATGAGTTTTGGGCACCTTGGACTAGACTATGTTGATGTTAATTGTGGGCCATGGTTATCTTAGGAAGCCATTTCCCTTATGGAGGCATAGCCCCTGCTCGAGGTGGTATGTTGTTGAGAGTTATCAACAGTGAGATCTAAGGTTGGGTGGAACGTCGTGGATATACAACCATTTGTTGCTTCAATGAGGTTTAATTAAAGCATGTAATAAGGAACAATGAGCTGAATTATTTCCTAAAGCAGCTCTATGAAATAGAGCAATTGACTTCCAGTTGCAGTATGAGTATGAGAATTGGTGCTGGAAAGTAGAGCACCAGATGGATAACAAGCTTCCAATAGTTAAAGATTGGATATTTTAAAGAATTTGAATGGCACATGGTATATAATGCATTGAGGATAGTGCATAAATAAGGGGAGGGGATTGTAATATCCCTAGGTCGAACCCCATCTGTAAATGTAATAATGTACTTAAGCTGGTGAGATGTTTTATATATTTTTTGCATGCATCTTTCATGGAATAGTGCGCGCATGTACTGCACAGTCAAATGATGAAGTGTGCACATTCCAGGATACCGCGCAGAACAAATTTACCATACGTGATTTTGAGGCCAAGGAGCCTTTGTGTGTATGTTATGTTTTTTTAGGCTGGTGAGCCAGTTATTATAAGCTAGGATGCTTAATTTTTGTATTAGGCCAGAGAGCCTAGATGCTAATGGCCAAAGTGCCTATTTATGTATATGTCCTATCATTAATATAAAATACATCGCTGTGCACAGATCGACTATGATAAAAGAGTATGGGGGACTAAACTCCACTAGTTAGGGAAAGGGTGGGGGATAAAAGTCAAGGAAAAGGGCTAAGCTAGGGATATTAAGCCAAAAAGAAATATTATATAATATTTCTTAAAAGTATAAAGTATGGATAATTATTTTATCCTAAGTTCTAATGTTGGGGACAAGTGGGCCAAAGTAGCTCCCAACATGACAAGTGTCAGGTTGGTGACATGCATACATATTGTTGGGACTTAGTTCATTTTCCCATTGATTCCTTCCATCATTCAGTCATCTGGTGAATTATCCATGACCATTCACTCATGCAGTCAACCATCCTCTATACTTCCTGTCATTGTATCTGAACCAGTATCCATAACCATACCTGTTTGTGTAGTTGGTTAGCTTGGGAGTTGGACTGAAGAAGCGGGTTGTTAGGCCCGTGGGATATTGAAGAGGCAGGTTGTTAGGCCCGTGAGAAATTCTCTGGGTGAG
This sequence comes from Picea sitchensis, assembly GCA_010110895.2. Lineage (NCBI taxonomy): Eukaryota > Viridiplantae > Streptophyta > Pinopsida > Pinales > Pinaceae > Picea > Picea sitchensis. The sequence goes on along the minus strand of SNQJ01S0199993.1, from coordinate 10,952 downwards.
AGAATTGTTGGGAATTGATTTCCTGAAGGTGCTAAACTATAGGTGTAGGGCTTTGAGACATCCTATCCGGCCTATTACTAAAACCCAGAAAGGAAGTGGGGCATCCGAAGGACTATTGAGCAGAGAAGGGGCACACTTCTTGGGGTGGGACAAGAATGTGGGGAATGAGAGACTGTAGGATGTTATTTTGAGTAGGCACCTGTGACAGAGTCTTTCCTATTGTCTATGAGCCATTATCCTGGTTAGGAATCCCTTTACCTGGGTGGAGTTTAGTCCCAGCTCAAGGGTGACCCACTGTTGAGAGTGATGACAAGTGTGGTATAAGGCTGGGAGGTTCGTGGAAGGTCTGCATGCAGTTGGTGATATTATTACCAAGATAAGTGCCAATTGTGTGATAAATTTACATGCTGCATTATTATTTACGTGTTTAGTTTTATGGGTTTATTCTATGTGTGGTTATAACTGTTTGTATGTTTATGGGTATTTCATGTATATGTTGCATGTCTATGTTTACTGTTATTTTAGTATGAATTCGTGCATTTACAGATGTATTT
>SNQJ01S0199993.1:0-10388 GCA_010110895.2 Picea sitchensis | reverse complement strand
CCACTGGGAACTCCCTTGTCTCACGTTTTTAGTTTTGTTTATTGTTATGATGTTATTTGCTTTTCAGCTCTTAGATAGATTTTATTTCGTTTATTTTTCTGTTCTCTGTTAACCCATTTTAATCCACAACGAACCTGTTCTGCCTTGCTGAGCCCAACAGGGCATGCTAGTGCTCCTATTCTTGCTCACCCGGCGACGATTCGAGCACGAACACTCGCACTGCATAGATACTTGACAAAGACTACTGGGAAGAAGCCTAAGATAGTTCCCCAGCCGTGGATCAAGGAGATCGCGAGGTCAACTATCTTAAATGTGATGAAGATACCACACTTAGACAAACATCAGGAGGTTAACATGTGTGTTAAACTCCTCCTTTCATGCTTCCATGGTAGGTACTTGTGGTTGGATAGGCACATCACTATGGATTCGATGTTGATCCACCTCATTACTAGAGTAAGCAAGTAGGGACTAGGCCCTCAAAAATTCTTCCCAGAGAAGGTTGCAGATCGCTCCCTGCTACAATGAATAAAGGAGGCATATGGTGATGTGGAGAAAGGGAAGCGAGGCTACAAGGTAGCCTCCATCCAAGATGGCGCAGTGCACCTAGCTTGTTAGTTGATAGCGGGGAAGATTGTCAGGAAGAAAAAACCTACACAAGTCACGAGGTTCGTTGTCGACCTCGTAGGGAAGTGCGTTGAAGGGATGTAGATGAACTGGGTGAGCTACCTCGTCAATGAGTTGGAGAAGGAATGTCGTGAAGCGCAAGACCAAGGTTATGAATTCCACTTCAGTTTGTCATTGATTCTTATAGCATTTGTCACTTGGGAGATGCTAGAGGGAGAGAAATTCCCTGAAGTCGAGCCATCTGAACCACTAGCCGCGAGGTTCACCACCTTGTGGTATTCAAGCGATATGGAGAAGCAGTGGTAGTCGAACGTTGTCTTCCACACTTACTACTTACAACTCATGTGGGCCATTAAATCTTTCCCCCGAATGATGCTGAATACACTCCATCGGTTTAGGCCATTAGAGAATTTTTACGCAGACCGACACTTCATATATATCACCACGTGTGGGGACGTAAGAAAGGAGGAGACATAGTCGTACTACAAGCTGACCGAGGAAGATATGGAGGAAATAACCAAGGAATGTCCTGCAGAATTCCTTGTACCAATCAAGAAGACAAAGCTCTCTGAGCCTGACATCATCAGAAGTCCTTTGGTCACCCAGGAAGAGTATGATGGATCAAGCAACGCTAAGAAGAATAAAAAGAAGGAAGAAGTGCAGGACATAAACAACGCATCAGAGGAAATTGCATCTGATTCACCTGGAGGAGGAGGAGGCGATGAAGTAAACCAAGAGGAGGAAGGGGAAGAAGACAAGCAGGAAAAGGGTGAATTAACACTGCCAAAGGATCCCCTTACAGAGGATGAGACTTCAAAGAAAAGGAAGCTTTCTCCAAAGAAACCCTTAGCACAAAAGAAGAGCCTCACGAATAATTCTCAGTCACGGAATGTGCTCACAATGAATGATATTGACCTCATCATCGCAGCTATAGTAGATACTTTGGAGGATATCTTGTAGCGAAATGAAGCAAAGTAGGAAACAATGTATGACAGAATCAAGGTAGATATTAAAGGGGTACAACAAGCTCTCTATTCGAACCGTGCAGTGTCTACTATGCCATCGTCATTACAAGGTATAGAATTGGGGGATGCGCCTACCCAACTACGCAGATTAGTAGATGTGATAGAGGCTCACCTTCGACGAGTACACGAAGAGAAAGAACATGCCACAAAGGCATTGAAGAAAGCAAAGGAGGAATACCTAGAGAAACTTCAAGTTGCGCAGCAAGACAAAGAAGACATTAGAGCGAAGTTCGAGGAGGACATAGAGCAGATCCAGAGAGAAAAAGACCAGTTTCTCGCAGAGCAGACTGCGGTCAAAGAGACAGTGGCTAGAGAACTTTGCTCTACACTGGGCTTGGCCCAAATGGAATATGAGACAATTGAGACCCAAGTAGGGAAGCTCGCTGAGGCCATTTAGTAGCTTCAAGCAAGAGTAGTTGAGTTAGAACTACAAGCAGTGTCGAGCACTCCGCAAGAAGTGCGAGACCAGAGGGAAGAAACTTCCAAGAGCGCAGTAGAAAGAATCAGGGCGTTGGCTTTGTAATGTAAGAAACTAAGAATTTGAAGTGTGCAAACCTATGAGCGCCTTGCAAAAGACCCAAAATTGAGAACATTGGAGGCACAGCTCTAGGAAGAGAAGCAACAGGCGTCAATCGTGCAAGTGCAACTAAACCAACGTACGACTGTTGAGAACATGAAAAGGTCACAGGAGTAGCGCGTAGTTCAGCAGCAGGTCACTACCATCTAGAGAAGGATGATGGAGGTGACACAATGACTACAGCTGGTGTAGGACAAAGCCTGTACACTCTTTGAAGAGATTGAAGGACAAGGATCACAGTTGGAATAGGTGGTTGCAACAGTGGAACAATGCCTCGAAGGGCCTGTCACTGAGAAAGTCATTCAAGAGTGTATCGAGTAGGAGGTTATGGTGAAGCAGCAAGTTGAGGTAGCTCAAGCTAAGCTCAAGGCCTTTGAAGAAGAGTTTCCCATATCAGAGTGACTCGGGATGAGTCGCAGGTGAGTGTTGGGGGCCTATTGGCCCTCAACCAAGTTTTGTGGAAACGTTGGTCATGTTTGACCATTTTTGGAGCTTCGACAGACTGATCGAAGATGGAGCACCCAGGTGAAGTGAAGATCATGGGATATCGGCCTTTTTGCAGGATTTTTGGATTTTAGAGTTTATGTAATGGGTATGGGATGTCAGCCCATGGGTTTACCCATGTTTAGGACTTGTTATCCCCACTTTTAGGGATAACTAGGAGATCATGTCTCGAGGCCCACAGGTCCTAGACATGGAGTACCCAGAGAAGGATTAACTTTAGCATGGCCCTAGAGGGCCCACCTTTTCTTTCTTCCAACACCCTTACCTTGTCAACAACAACATCCATCACCATCGACTTGGTTTTGTGTCATAGATGGTTCTTTCTGCATGAGGTAATTGGTCTAGGTATCATGGTATGCATCACTTTGATCATCAAGACCCTTGAATATGTGCATTTGATTCCTTTTTTTTTCTAACAATGCTTGGATTTTACACTTGCCCACTTGACCATGTCTGGGGGAATTGACAAGGTGCCCTAGTAAGCATGTGTTTGTAGGTTTTTGTTTGCCACTAGAGGTACTTTTGAAAATCCATCGTCCACTCCCATCACAACACTTTTCATCTTGTTTCCCGCTCGCCTATCCCATTCCATTTCTTCAGGCACTGGGTTGACCTACTTTTAAGACTACACTTTATCTCGTGGGAAGAATGGTCTAAAGGCCCAGAAGGTAAAAGCAAGCTGGTAAAAGATAAAAGCCTAAGAACAAACCTCAAGATGCTTCGCCCAGGGATCCTCGAGAAAGCAATAAAGGGCTTCTCATCAAGAAACAAGAGGGACCCAAAAAATTAATAAAAGAAGACCTAGTCAGAGGATAAGGGGTCTCATCATGAGCCAACCTATTAGGTCCATGGGTACCTAGAAATATGGCATTACCACCATCTGGTTACCACACCAGGGTAGTGACCTTTGGTCACATGGCCAAGGGAAAGGGGGTCTCATCACGAGCCAACCTTCTCATTTTTGTGAAAGTCCTTGTGGGTAACGCTGTCACCACTGGTCACCATGCCAGGGCAGTGTCCCCTGATTAGCTCTTGAAGAAATAAGAATAAAGGAATAAAAGAATAAAAATAAAAGGCATGAATGGGCTTGGAAAAATTGCATCCAGGACAAGTACAACTCGCCTTCTACAAAGGCACCCACAGGTAAAGCTTATCATCCTCTGCCCCCCATTGCACCCACCTACCTAGACATCCCTTGATCACATCACCTACTTACATGGCTTAGATGAGGTCTCTTCTAGAAACTTTCCTTCTCCAGTGGACACTAGCCATATAGGATGCCCTGCCCTTTTCTCCAGACTTGTATTGCAAGATTGTGTAATTTTTTTGAGCTTTTGACTTATGTATTAGGGATTATATGCACATGTTTAATAATATTGATGATGATATGTGATTGACATTGCTATGATCCCTGTGACTGATGAGACCATGGAGGGCATAGCTATTGATGTGCAGGACCATGCCCGACAGACAGGTACCATTTTGGACCGGTACACATGGGGAGATGATCAATTCGGACCTCCATTGGTTTGAAGAGCCCATCAAATGGATGTTGAGACCCCATCAGGAGGCAGATATAGGACAAAGATGAATCAAGGGCTTTGCACCCGAGAAGAGGAGGACGTTCCATCAGGGGCACTTTGGCAGGGCTTGAACCATGGGGATTGACCCATTTTCAATGGAACGTTGGCTCCAGATGGTCTAGGACATCACTAGGAGGCTTATGACATCATCATGAGCATGTTGGTAGATGGACAAGGAAGTTGGCACATGTGGCATCCTGGAGGAGCCGAAGGAGGGCTAATGTATTGCTTCAGGAGGCTGCATTTTCCCTAATAGGGGCTAACATCACCCTAGAAAGGGGTGATGTCTCACCTTTTGCTTGTTTAGGGTTTTAATTTAGCATTTAATGTAAAAACAATACGATTTTAGTATTTTGGCCTTGTTGACCTTTTTCATGACCTAAAATGTAAAATTAGGTCATGGTATTGTATAAATGAAGGATTTTCACCTTCATTTTTTCATCTTCTCTCACTCACTCATTAGTGAGGTCTGAAATTTGCACCCTCTCTTGGGTTATTGGCTGATTTAGTGATGCGCACTTGTTGAAGGAATATTTTTCTTGGCATATTTTGGCATTTCTCTTGATGGAAGGTGTTACAACTAGGGTTTGCTATGCTTTTCTTGGTGATATGTATGTATTTTTCTGCAAAACTTCTTGATTGAATGGTTGCATTACTTACTTCTTGCATATGTTTATAATTTTTCTGAATAAACCCTAGGTGACAAACACACAAGTAGGTCCTTGTCTCATTTCCCCATTGAGAGAATTTTCAGCCATTGATTGAAGGAGAGAGCCTAGCCATAGCTACACTCTCATTCTCTCTTCATTTTGCTAGTTGTACTATTTATAATCTGAGAAGAAGGAGACACCTTAAAGCCTAGCTCTTCTACACTTTGGGCCGATTTTTCTAGGGTTTGCTGATAGAGCCTCGTTGTAGAAACACTTTGCTTCATCAAACCCTCTTGTATTGGTTTTATGCTATCTTCATCTAGCTGTGATTGCCATTGACCTAAAGAAGGAGGAGAGAGCATCGAGGCCTTTCCATAGCAACACCAGAGTTAGCCTCTCTCCCCTAGGGTTTTTATTTTGAGGCCTTGTTGTAGAAACACCTCAAAATTTCTCCCTCTAGTCCTTGCCCAATTTTACCCTTTGCTTCCTTTAGCTCTTGTGTCCTTCACTTTTGAGTCCATTAACTCTAAGGCACTGATCTAAGGAATTCTTTCTTTGTAGTGAACCTGATCACAAAAACTTTCAAAAATCTTGAATCAAACCCTAACTACTAACCCTAGCCTAGAAATTAACCTAATTAATCTATTGATGTCGTCATCTATGGCTATTATCATCACTATGCAGCTAATGTTTTCTTTATAAGCAATTGAATGGTAGTTAAAGGCATAAATTGATATGAGTATTGATCTATTACATTGAATGCCACATCATTCTAGCATTTATTGGAGAAGTGGCATATTTATCATTTATATTTTATAAACATTGACTTCGTCAATATTTATTGTCAAATAGCTTATATGTGTATCAAATAGTCATTGATTTACATGAAGTACTAACCAAGTGAGAAAACTTGAAGATATCAGTTTCTTGTTGCTTTGTTCTCGGCCAGGGATTCTACTTGGTTATTGCCTTCGGTTATCTTTATTGGCTATAAGCCAGACTATATTCTCGGTGATGTGTTGTGAGGGGGAAAACTTATCTTTGTCTTATAATCCTTTGTCTTCTCAAAGCCCCAGGTCACCAGGGACGTCTCCCTTGGGCCTTACACCTTAAACAGAAAGAACCCTCCTATTGTGGTGACATTGGGTAGGATTGGTTCCAATTATGCCAATTTTCTTCTTCAATCTTTAGCCTTTTATCCTTGCTACAAACTGCGTGATAACAGACCCCTTTTGTAATGTATAAATAAGTGGTTGAGTGATGTAAGAGGTCTAATTTTGCTAAGTGCAAGTTTGATATATGTGATTGTAGTGATACTTGGCTTAGTGCATGAGTAGTTGGATTTCTGCAAGAACTGTGTTAAGACTTACAGAGCTAAGTGAAATTCATTCTCAGAGACCGTCTAAGGCTTTGTGCTATTTAGGAGTTGGCTTTGTGCCTTGACCTAACTTGGGGAAGGAGGATCTGGCGAGGTGCGCGCAGATCTCATGTCCTATGCGGAGTTGGATTTGTGGCTTGATGCATGTAAGAATATTGGAAGAGACTAATAAAGAAGATAAGAGTTGGTGGATGTAGCCCCACACTTGGGTGAACCATGCATATCATGTGTCGATGTGCTTTGTGCTATATTGTTCATGTTTTTTATGTATTTAATTTCTTAGTGTAATGATCTTGATGTATAATAGGTAGATCTATTGGTGCTTAGTGCTTTATACATGAATGAATGTTAGATTTGCTATGATGCTATGTGTTGAGTGGTTAGATGTGCTTGATCTTGGTTGTTACTATGCCGATCTATAATAAGGGTTTAACCTGCAATGTGAATAAAAGTTAAAGACTAAAGAATGCTATTGGCTAAGTTCTCTCTTAAGTATTGTGATCACAGATCTGTGTCCCAGCTAGGTTGTAGACACTTGAGTCCTGCAACCCTACCTACCTCTACCTCGAGTGAGACTTCATTTGCTTCGCAAGTGTTGTCGAAAGGGACGATAGTTAGGGTTTTGTTGGTGCATTGTTGAAGCATTGAACCCTGGGTCTGCCTCTGTGCCCACACAAATCCATATTGTTGTACGACTTGTTCTATACCTCGAAATCCATGCCAACAATCAGTTGTACGGGTTGTTCTATAGGGCCCAGAAACAACAACCAAAAGTCTGGAATCTGCCTCGAAAATTATGCCAAAGACTACCTCAATTTTTGTGCCCACTTTCACTTGTTGTACATACTATACGGATCCATACATTACGTCCTCCCACAACAGAAAAACGACCCAACAATGAAAAAGATATCTTCCTTGGGATTTATGCCCACTTTTTCTTGGGAAATGTGCCCACAATGTTTCCCTAAAATTCCTCTCTCAAGCATACTTGAAAATCTCTCTCAATCTCCGCTCGGTGTCTTCTCAATGTGTCTTGCACACTACCCAATGCATTATTTTATAAATCTGAAAATGACATTTTCCCTCCAAAGTGTCTTCTCACTTCCCCCAACCCTAAATCCACAGGACAATATTAGATCTTGCCTTTTTCAATATCAAGGGTCATGATCCATTCCCTCCAAAATGAATCACTTAAAATATCAAAGTGATTTCACTTTATTACATAAGTGTACTTTATGAAATAAAGTCACTTTAAAATTAGAAGGTACACTTTATTAAAAAGTAACTTTAATAAAAGAACCACTTTCTAACAACTTTATAAAAACCCCATTACCAAGTTAAGTGCCTGGTAGTGTAAACATAAGGTTACATCTACATACAAGAAAAAACATGTGGAGTATATCCCGAGCTAAAAAGCTACCGCTCTCTCTTAGCGAGGGAAGTACTCACTGCCACCACTATCATCTGGTTCCATAACATTGTGCTTTGTAGGAGCTCCCTTTGAACCTGGAGCCATCCTCAACACCTGCACAAAACTTGAACTAGAATATCTTCTCCTCGAAGCAACTCGAAACCTTGAGCATTGGTTCAATCAACCCGGCTGAGCCTTCTGCCAGTGCTCAGAAGAGACTCGCTCTCTTCTCTCAGAATGCAATACTGAATCCTTACTGCCACTGTAGTCTCAGGAGCCTCCTCATGCTCCTCATCCGACATTGAATCATACACTGAAGGTTGTCCTCTCAACATATACAACATGTCCACCCAGTTACCAATCGAATGCAAATCCACTGGGTCCACTCCCTGCCTGTAGATAAATACATGTTCCCTCTTGAACAATATGCAATATCCTACTTCCTCCAAGGATGAGACTAAGAGAAAGTTAACCCTCAACCCTGGAACAAAGAGAACTTCATCAAGATCGAAGAGTCCCCGAAAATCGAGTTGGAATCTAACACTCCCAGCTCCACATACAACTCTCGCCATACCACCTCCATTTACCACCTGTCGGCCAAGACCAGTCTCTTTGAAATCTAGGAATACTCGCCAGATTCCCATCATGTGGCAAGAGGCTCCACTATCCAAAATCCATTTGATATCACCTCCAAATCCTCTGCTTATGACACTGGAAACTAGGGTCACCAAAGAAAATTCCATCTCATACTTGGAAGCAAAGTCCTCCATGGCTACTATAGCAGCTGTCTCAGGCCCTTCTAGTTCCTTCTTCTTCTTCTTCCTCTCAGGACAACAAGAGGCAAGGTGCCCCAACTGGTTACAACAATAGCATATGACTTTACTCAAGTCCCTTATAGAACCTCCTTTCTTCTTGCTCTTTGCAATAAGAGAAACATTCTCATCAACTCCATCTGCCTTATGTTCATTGTTCTGAGATCTTTCCCGGATCTCCTCTTGAGTGAAATCATCCCACAATCTGCTCTAATCTGGTAGATGATCACATCCCACCACACACTTCATGAAGACTTCCCATTCTTTGGTGAAACCATTTAAGGCTATCCTCACCAAATCAAAATCCGTTATGACCTCTCCAATAGCAGACAACTCATATTTTACTTGAGTTACCCGGGTAAGATAAGAAGAGACACTCTCCTCCTTACCCATATTGGTATCATGTAGCTTAGCCTTCAAGGCCATCTTCCGGTTCTCGTTCTTCACCTCAAACAAGTTCTTAAGTGCATCCCACATCTCCTTGGTAGTATTTTTCTTAGCCAAGTGTGGGATAAGGTGATCCTTCACCCCATCCAGAATAATCCTCTAAGCCTTGGCTTCCTTAACCTCTTGCAAGTCCAAAGCAACAGGATCTGATGTAGGAGCTGCCACAACAAAGTTGACATAGTTATAAATCTTGTTCTCCTTGAGAACAACTGACAATCGGACCTTCCATTGCAAATAGTTGGAAATGCCATCCAACCGATCCTCATATCTAATGCTTGCATCCATATCCCCTGTCAAAACTCAAGGAAAACAATCACACCCTTTCCCTCATCAACCTTGCCCAAAAATAACACTATCCATTGTCACTCAGATACCAAGCTCTGATACCATGTAGATTTTTAATGACAAAAATCAACAAGCTAATATTCTGTCAAATACTTAGCAACCTAGAGATAATTGTCTTGCATGAACTTCATAAATGACTCAAACCCACATTCATAAATTACCATAAGCAGAAATACACATTGCTAAGAAAATATGCAGCATAAATAAACACAATGGACAACAACACATAAAAATTAGAAATTTAGGCAAAAGCCAGGGAAAACCCCAATGTGGGGAAACCCAACGAGAGAGAGAGAGAGAGAGATTTTATTATTCATCTTCAGGAAAATATATAACAACAACAAAATCACAATTTCCATCCTAGAAAAATGCACTTACAGCACACTAAAACAGTCCCAAAATTTTCCTTGTAATCCATGCCAAATCTGTATTGTTGTACGGCGTGTTATGTACCTCAAACTCTGTGCCAACAATCAGCTGTACGAAATGTTCTGAATGGCCCAGAAAAAACAACCAAAAGTTTGGAATATGCCACAAAAATCATGCCAAAGATTGCCTTGATTTTTGTGCCCACTTTCACTTGTTGTACGGACTGTATGGGTCTGTATAGTATGGCCTCCCATAGCAGAAAAATGACCCAGTAATGAAACATATATATTCCTTGGTCTTTGTGCCCACTTTTTCTTGGGAAATGTGCCCACAATGTTGCCCTAAAATTCCTCTCTCAAGCCTACTCTAAAATCTCTTTCAATCTCCTCTCGATGTCTTCTCGATGTGTCTTGCACACTACCCAATGCATTCTTTTATAAATTTGAAAATGACATTTTCCCTCCAAAGTGTCTTCTCACCTCCCCCAACCCTAAATCCAAAGGCCAAGATTAGATCTTTACTTTTTCAAGATCAAGGGTCATGATCCATTCCCTCCAAAATGAATCACTTAAAATATTAAAGTGATTTCACTTTATTACATAAGTGTACTTTATGAAATAAAGTCACTTTAAAATTAGAAGGTACACTTTATTAAAAAGTCAC
>SNQJ01S0199992.1:27449-44466 GCA_010110895.2 Picea sitchensis | reverse complement strand
TCTCTTGTAAATAAACACCAAGTATAATGATAAGAATTGGGATTCCTTTTAAATACACATTGATACCATTCATATGGTTTATTCTCAAAGTTCAAAGTTGTTATTTGAATCTGTCATTTATCATCCATAATATTATGCAGTTCAAAATATTTCTCTATTTGGTTCACCCAAGTAAGGACATTTGTTCCATCAAACTTCATTAATTCAACCTTGGGAAGGTTCACTCCTTTTGGAGACCATCCATAAGTAACTCCATTATTGGAGTTAAATTCCCATGGAGAATTCTTGTTATTGGAAAGTTGTTCAACCTGAACACTACCTTTATTTTCATGAGTCCCTTAGAAACCCTTATCAATTTTGGGGAACCTCCCATTTAAGGATTCCTTAATATTTCGTTCCATTTGTTCCATATTTATTTTCATCTCTTCCTTAATTTCATCCATTTTCCTTTCCATCAATTCTTCCATCTTTCTTTCCAGTAGTTCCTTATTTCCATCCATCTTTCTTCCCATTTCTATTTGAGTATTTATTAAATCAATATTTTTCACTGACCTATCATTCAATTCATTAATTTGACCGTGCAATTTGAATAAATGGTTTTGTATCTCCTCATTTTCTTCATGGGTCATGGAGGATCTTTCTAGAGGTTTATTTGGTGAAGTAAGTAATGTTTATTTCATTGGAGCCATGAAAAAAGGTTATTGGGCCCTAAGGAAAAAAGAGTGTCAAAAGCTATAACTCTTTGATATACATGTGGGGTCCAACAATAGTACTCGATCCAATATTTAAGGGAACTAACTAAGGAGGCTCAATTGTTCCCTTAATCATACCACCTAACTACCTAGGTACTAGAGAGTGGTCTCCTTGAGTGTTGTTCTCGGTGTAATACAGAAAAAATATGGCCAAATAGATTATCTAAGGCTAGTTTTAATTATACCTAGGGGACTTCCTATATACCCAAATGTACATGGAAGTGAGTTTTCGTCTACAGGTGTTGTCTAATGTAGTACTACTCGAAGGGGTACCAACAGGGCTTATAGAGGTTTCCAACCAGATGAAACAATGGTTTCGAGTAACCACATGAAACCTACTTTATTTCATGCGTGTATTCTTCCCCAACCATAGTTTCACCCATTGAATGATAGATCCCATGTTATTTAAATACGTTGGAAAACATCTCTAAAAAAATTAAAAAATGAGTTTACTAACCACAAAAAAATGTCTTCAGATCACTATAAAATAATTTGTGCAAAACCCTAACTTCCACAGGAAATATATCATAAAATATAATGATTCAAAATCTAAAAACAAATTAACATGTACTTCATTGTGTCAACTCAGGATTTTGAAATTTTCAGAGTTTTAAACTTCACTAAAAAAAATTATAGCAAAAATGCCAAGATAACTTATTTCAGGATTAGTCATAAACCTTGTCTTTTATGGACTATATCTCTGGAATTATAGAGAAGCAGAATCTTAAATTTTGACCACTTGTACTATGAAATGTCTCCTTAGTCTAAAAAACATTTCACTTTCTGAAACCTCCCATAAAAAACATTATAGTGAAAATACCAAGATGACTTGTTTAAAACTGAATTCATTATGATTCGAAAACCTTATCTTCCATAGGCTATATCTTTGAAAGTCTAACGACTCAAAACATGAAATATTTACCATAGGTACTGTAATATGTCTCCTAAGTAACCTCCAAATTTCATTGTCTGAAGCATACCAAAAAAATTTTTTTATCGAAAATTCCAAGATGACTCACTTGAAGCAGCAAAACCCTACGATCGATGCTCTTGATACCAAATGTTATGATCCAACGCCTTAAAAATGAAAAAAAAGTAAATTAATAGAGTCCACTTCAAGGGGGGAGCCTCCTTTTACAATATATATGATTTAGAAGACAAGATGAAATATAATAAGATGATCCTAAGACTAGGTCTCCTTGGTGGATATATAAGAGACAAAGGGTACAATTATAATGAAGGGTTCTAACCTAAATACAAATATAACACTAGAAATGTAATAATTAAATATCTAGAGTTTAATAAGGGGTTTTATATATAACTTGGAGATTTGTCTAGGGCTTAAGATTGTGTGTCTAGAATCAAGGGAAGCATGCCAAGGTAGCACATTAATGAATTAGTATGATTGAACCTTTGAGACTATGTGATAAAGTCACAATATTGGAATTGTGTGCATCTCTGACTTAACATTGATTTCTAATCAAATATGTACCTAATTTTCCCACTATAATGTGTAAAATTTGTTGATGATTATACATTATTACAAACCTTCAATAGAAACTAAGTGTAGTGAGCTTCTCCAACAATGGTTTTGGTTTCATTAATGTGACTTCCTTCTTGGTTGGTTGGATTGAACAATCAAATCTATGTGCCTATACTTACAAAAATATTAGGTGGATTTCCCTTTAGTACAACTCCTCTAGTAACGGATTTATTTAATCTCTATCCTCTATAAACCCAGACTCTACAAAGTCATTGCACTCATCCATATTTCCATATTTTAAATACGTCATTATAAATAATAATATCAAATTTCCTTTTCCAAATGGAGAGAGAAAGATAAAGACAATTTGCCAAAAACATAATTTCATATTGTGATTTTATGTCCTAATAGATACATCATATTGTCTTAATGTTGTCATTTTATGTCCTAATGTTCAAAATACTTCTAACATATGATTGTGAGAAGCTCTTCTAGTGTATCCTTTGTTATTTATATTTATCAACATATGAAAATAGTCTAGCCTTGTTACTTATTGTGGAAATATACCATAACTATCTTCTCTTACATCGAGTATTCTTAGCAATTCATGGAAATACTGTGATTTTGGCTTACCTAATTTTTAGGTAAGAGTGATAGAGTAGATTTGTTTAATTGTAAATTAATTTTTATTATTATTATTGGAAATTAGTGATATAAGAATTTAAAGTTCTCATTGATGCAAAACTTGTTCGAAATTTGGATTAATTTAAAATTGGGTTCAAAATCTCTAAAAACATTATTTCACTATGCAAATAACTTGTGATTATAGTGGAACTCTAATTATACCCGAAGTTTTTATAGGATCCTTATTAAATTTGTAATCGAAAATATGGTCATTTTCCTACAATATTAACTTACTCTAGTACACCTTTTATTTTCTATAGTTCATATATCAATAGCATACCACCATGATTTTTCTTTTTACTTTGCATCTCACTTTGCTTTGCTATTTAATCTACTTTCATTTTTATTTTTCTTTGGAGCACAATATGTCACATTGTGTGTTTTTATGTATTCCTTCTAAAGTGTATAATTGAGAGCAAATTCATCTTAATTTTGGATCTATCAAGGGTCAAGAGAAATCAAATTCCTCAAGATGTCGTTTTGATAGTGAAAAACTAAAAGTTTAATTGTATAGGAAATTGGTCACTTTCCAAACTTGATAGGTCTAATTTTAATATGGAATTAAACTAATTTATATATTTTTGGACACATAATCCATGTGATTGCATTACTTGTGACAATATTGTAAATATGAAGAGTTGTAGGTGATAGGAAGAATCATTCATTATGGAAGACCAATAGTCATTGTCTTTATATATATTTACTTATCATGTTAATGAAAATATCATCTGTCGAGTTACATTTTTTGCCAATGCCTGGTCTGACAGTGGTATTAGAGATCAATCTAACTCCATTTCTTCTCTGGGTGTTTTCTCTCCCCCAGTGTACAGAAATTCCTCTCGTATGCTCATCTAAACTTTGGCACTTTGAACGATTCCTTTTCGAGCATCAGTTTTGGTTTTACTGCTTCTTGGTGCCCACTATGCATCATCTCTTCATAGGTCAATCTTGTTAGTTGTATCTGAAACCTTAACATAGGATGCCATTGAATGCACCTAGACTTTACGCACATCTGTGTCGAACCTTCTTCTAGCTATGAATCCCTCACGCTTTGTATTCCCTCCATGAGAATATTACACGAACGTAACCTCACACAACCACTCATATGCAAACCCTAATGTATGGTAAACCCTAATTCTTGTTTCTTTGATGACTTCAACCATTTGAATCGAAGTTAATTTTACAAACCACTCATTCAAATATATTCGTTCAATTTCATTGGGGCATGAATTTGCAATCCCCAACATTATCTCTCTGCTCTTGGTGACGTCGCCCTCACATTTTTGCTATCATAGACTAATTCTTCTATCGTAGACTAATTCTTTTCTCACTACACTTCACACCCTAATTTGCATGGCCCCTTTGGTATAGCTTGACCTGGTATTTTAACACAACACTAGTCTCATTACCTAGTATTTTATAGCTCAACCTAATATTTTAACAGAGCACTAGTCTCATTACCTGGTATTTTATAGCCCAACCTGGTATTTTAATGCAACACTAGCCTCATTACCTAGAATTTTATAGCTTGACCTGGTATTTTAATGCATCACTAGTGTGAATTTTATAGCTTGACCTGGTATAGATGGTGCTCGATATGATATAGCTCAACCTCATATAGATGGTTCTCGATATATATAGATCGTCCTAGTAGATGGTGCTCGATATGATATACCTCAACCTCATATATATGGTGCTCGATATATATAGCTCAACCTGGTATAGATGGTGCAAAAGGATGTGAATCATTGAAGGGAAGGTGCTGAGTTGTGTGTCAAACATCAAAATGATACTATATGTGATCCAGGAGGATCTCCACACAAGGAAATATTATTTTTCATACCATGGAGAAGATCATTAAAATACGACAAAGAATAATTGATGGTCATGAATGAATTATTTAAATTCTAAAAATGATTAATACTTGAAATGAGTATGAGAAACTCATGTATTAGTCATGCTTATTGGAAAAATGATTAATGCTTGAAGTGAGTTTGAGAATCTCTTGTATTATTCATTTAATTGTAAAAATGGGAAATTAGTTTTGTAAGAGAATCCAACCCACAAATTAGTTTCCTAATTTTGAAGGGAAGTTGGTTTCCTAGTCTCAAGGAGGAAGTTAAGGGTCTCATGAGTTGGTTGAGATGCTTTCTCTTTTTTTTCCTTGAGTAGTTATTAGATTCTAAATTTGTGGATCTTGTCTCCTTGAATTATGAAGTTAAGGAAACTATATAAACTCCTCATGTAATATTTGGGTAAAAAAAATACTCTTTAGGGGAATCATACTTTATGGATCCCTTTTGGGATCTTCCTTTATGGGTCCCTTTATGGAGCTAATGAGAAAGTTCATTTGATGCCACATGCTTGTGAGAGACCAACCTTTTTTAGAGGAGATCGTCTCTTTGTAGGAGAGACATTGCCACATTATTGTGAGAGATATATCTGTGTATTGTCATAGGAGATCGTCTCTTTGCAGGAGAGACATGGCCACATGCTTGTGAAAATCTAGCTCTTTGCATTGTGCATGAGAGCATCTCTTCGATATTTCCACCTATTGTGGGAATTGTACTGCCACTTGCTGATGTGGGAATTCATCCCTTTGCATTGTAAAGGAGAGTATATTTGAAGAAGAGAATGAAGCGGTTCGTGGATTTTATGAGTCTGGAGACGTACCCAGAAGGTTTTGGTGAAATCCATTAACAACTCGATGATATCTTGTCTCATTTTTTCTTATGCATGTTTTTATTTCTGAAATTAGTATTATTAAATGCATTAAGTAATGGATTGTGAGACTAACAACACATTCACCAAGTTAATATTCAATCCGGATTCAAGCCTCATGAATACATATTTTCACCTTTTGATGCAATCAAGTTCAATAGATCTGAAATTGTAAATCTAACCTTAATGGAGTGGCCTAGAACCAAATCAAGTTTGGTATCAGTGTCACCCTGGTTTTAGATCAAGTCATATAAGAGTAGGATTGACATGGATTGCAGGTGTTGAAGACAAGATGGGAAAAGCATCAAATATCTTGAATAAATCAACCAAAACATCCAAGCAGAGAATGTAGAGCGAAGAAAGCCTACTAATATAGAAAAATAGGAAATGGGTAGCCTAATTGAGCCATGGGGCTCCAAAATACCTCAAAAATAACATGCCCATAATTCAATGAAAATAGCACCAAGTCAAAGAGCTTGACGAGACATTTCCAACAACGCAAATGGCACCTCAAACGGAGTCCGGATGCAAAAGCTATGGCCATCTGAAATTTTCATAAAACAAGCAAATCTAGCGAAGTCTGTACAGTGTTGATGTCGCAGAGCCACGTGGCTATATAGATGTTGACATGGTGGTATGATGGGTGACATCAACATGATGTGGCATGTTGACTAGGTGTTGACATGGAAATACAATGGATGATGTCAGCATGATGTGGCATGTTCACTGGGTGTTGACGTGGTAGTATGAATGATGATGTCAGCATGACATGGCATGCTAACTAGGCACTGACGTGGTGGTACAAATGATTATGTCAACATCATGTGGCATGTTGACTGGGTACTGACATGGTAGTACGGATGATGACATTATCATGACATGGCATGCTAACTAGGCACTGATGTGGCAGTACAAATGATGACGTAGGCTTGACATGGCATGTTGATTGGGTGTTGATGTGGCAGTATGGATCATGGAATCAACATGATCTGGTAGCTGATGGGGAAGTATGATAGATGATGTCATCATGACGTGGCAGGTCATATAGTGATGTGGCATTGATGCAGGTTGATGATGTGGAAGACCGTACAATTGATGTGGAAGACCATGCAACTGAAGTGGAAGACCGTACAAATGACGTGGTAAACTGTACAAATGATGTGGCAAGATGATGTCAACAGGGTGACGTGACAACACTAGACGCTGACACATGTCACTCAGAAATGGCTCTTTTGGCTACCACTTGGGCCAATTAAAAAAATGCCACGTGGTAGTCCTAGGAGGCACCACGTGGCACCTCTTAGAGGTTGATATGTGGATAAATCATACCTTGTCACTTTTTTCAAGATCTGTACAAGAAATTAATGTAGGCGATACGACCTGTAGGGCACACAAATCGAGACAGAGAGACAAAGAGGGGCTTGGAAGTGACAATGACAGAATTTAATGAATTCATAGTCATTTTTGCACGATTTTTCACCATAAATCCACTGATGCAGTCCATTTTGTGATCAAAGAAGAGGAATTTGAGGGCTATGGAAGAATCCCATGCTTTCCATTAATGATTTGGCATGCATTTCGAGTCAGGGAGCCCAGGAGGGGCCAGTGATAGAATTTGACAAATTTACAATTGTTTGTGCACGATTTATCACCATGAATCCATTGGTGCAGTCCTAATTTGGATCCAAGCTAACTATTTTCAGGGATCATGATTGAATCTCACTTTGTCATTAATTCTTTGGCACACATTTTGAGGCAAGGAGCTTAGGAGGGGCCAATGATATAATTTGAAAAATTTATAGTCATTTGTGCACAATTTCTCGCAATGAATCCACTGGTGCAGTCCAAATTTGGATCCGAGAAGTGGATTTTTAGGGCTCGTGACTGAATCCCACTCTTGTCATTAATGCATGGCATGCAAATCGAGGCAGAGAACCCAAGAGGGGTCCAGAAGTCACAATGTCATAATTTGACGAAATTATAGTCAATTTTGCATGATTTTTCACGAAGAATCCACTAGTGCAGTCCATTTTGTGATCGAAGTAGAGGAATTTGAGGGTTATGGTAGAATCCATTTCTTTCCATTAATGCTTTGGCACACATTTCGAGGTAGGGAGCCCAGGAGGGGCCAATGACAAAATTTGAAAAACTTATAGTTATGTTTGCATGATTTCTTGCCATGAATCCATCGGTACAGTTAGAATTTAGATATGAGCAACATATGTTTGGGCTCATGGAAAAATCCCACTCTTGTCATTAATGCATGACACATTTTTCGAGGCATATTTGCACCATTTAGAATAGGTCGAGTTTACAGTCAAAATTTGCAGAATGATGAGATGGACCTGTTGGTGTTGTGTATGCCAAGATTTGAGCAACCGGTTGAGCACCTTGGCATGAAAACCATTGTAAGTTTTATGCATTTATGGTTTTTTCCTCTTTTTGAAAATTGCAAAAGGATGAATGTGTGTTGCAGATTCTGGTGATCTTTGAGTGTTGCAACAGGACAACAAGATCTAAATTATTGCAATAAATTCATTGTTTGAGCCTTACACGCAAACTGAGACAGTGTAGTAAGAGGCCATTTTGACACTTCCACAGAAAGTAGTCATGTTTATAGCCAAAAGTATCAGAATCACGAGACAAATATAATGATGATGACATTTTCCTTATGTATTATGTTGCACATGTTTGTAATGGGGGGTTTAAAAACCATAGAGTTTCCCACTAGTGCATATTTTGGGGTATTCACCTTCATGTGAATGATGTAAAAGGTTGTAATTAGCCACTCTTGAAAGTGATGATGAGAGTGAGAGGCATGTTGTTCTATTCCTAAACCTTGTAAGTCGTATTGGTAACATTGTAATGGGTCTTATAGCCATTGTTGAGTGAGAGGCATTGTCTTTCATAGGTCTATTTTGGCAACATTTTAATGGGTTTTATAGCCACCATTGAGTGAGAGGAATTGTTTTGCCTAGGCCTGTTGTTGCAACCTTTTAATGAGTCTTGTAGCCATTGTTGAGTGAGAGACATTGTTTTTCCTAGGCCTATTTTGACAACATTGTAATGGGTCTTGTAACCATTATTGAGTGAGAGGCATTGTTTTGAAAACATTGTAATGGGTCTTGTAGCCACTGTTGAGTGAGAGGCATTGTTTTTCCTAGGCTTGTTTTGGAAATCATTGTAAACTTGTCCATGAGTGTTTATAAACTCCTGGAAAGTATGGTATTTATTTGAAGTTGTGATCATGTATTTTCATCTACCAATTTGCATCGATGCAAGTGTTGGCATTGACATCCTCATTCTGAAGTACAAAGGTGAAGGAGAAGAAGGGTGCGGCCTTTCAGAGACATTTGTTATGCAGATCAAGGAATCAACTGCAGATTTTCATTGGTGCAAGTTGTAAAATAATTATAGAAAAAACTCATAGATGAACCAGGAGACATAATAAATTTCAAAATTGATTAACTAGCTAGAAAATACACATTTTGTGTTATATTCTCTAACAGTAAATATCTAGAATAACCATGAAAAAGATATCATCACAAATGTTCTAGAAACCCCACTACTCTGGGTAAAACCTTATTATATTTGATTATCAGCTTTGATTACATATATAAATGTCATAGTTATACTAGTAAAGGATTTTGTATCAGCTTGTACGGATCCATACAATATCTAGTTCTCTAGCTGGGAGGTTGTACAACTACATGAACCCCTTGGTTGCAGCTCTAACTCTCTCTTTCAGGTACATTGTATTGTAGCAAACTCCCTGTGTTGTTGTAACACACTCGTACGGTACCTTGTTACTTTCTCTACTCTATATGTACCAGTTGTACATACTTCCATATCCTTGGTACAATTTTTGGGTGGGTATCTTCACTCTCTTCCTGAGTATTTTTCACTTTGGAGGATATTTCGCCACTTTCTCGACCCTTCCTTCCTGAACCGACACGACTTGGTCTCTTATTGACCCTACTCATCCCTCCCTCTCCTTCTCTGGTTAGTTTTTGTACGAATCCATACAACCTGTATGGATTTCCCTTTGATTTGAGTCGTGCATCCCTCTCCTTAACCAAATACTCCTTATATCATCTCTGCTCAGCTTTCTCTGAACTGGGTAGGTCCAACTCGACTCCTCCTTGTTGGGTTTGATTCAACCTGATGATGAGCTCACTTGAAGTGCCTACTCTCACTCAGCTTGTTTACTTCTCTTTGAGATAATGAGAAATGAGGCCTTCTTGGGGTATTATAACCTTAGCCTCTCTCTCTCATTCAATCTTGGCCCTTATATCTTCTCCTCGAGATATAGATCTGGCGGTTGGGACTTAATAAAGCATTGAGACAACTTACGTCACATCTAATGGTTATGACTTAATCTCATGTTGAATTAAGTGATCCCCATCAATATAAGTTGTCTAGACATAATGGGGACCCCCTTTCACACTAGTAGACACCCCTAGTGTGATGGTACCTACCCGAGATACAAATTTCTAACACTCCCTCTTAGAGAGAGAGGTATTGCCATTGGAGATTCCTCATCCATGGCCCACATCATTGTGAATCTCTCCCTATAAACCAGAGAGATCCAACCTCTCTAGATATGGATATTCCACCTACTCTATTTTGTATGTTTTGTTGGAGTTATCTGAGCTTAGTCTGTCTGGGTATCCCCACTCCTCCAATTGGGTCCACTCCCACCAAGTTGGCCTACTTAGGAGAGACTCTTTCTCTCTTAGGTATGACCCAATTGTCCCATTTCTTCTATCTTGGAAGTGATAGATGGGTTGTCCCCATAACCTGTATAGGATATCCTCATTGATACCTATCATAACTGGAGGTCCTGGCTCTTGACCTCTCAAGGAGAGAATGTACACTCTACGGCCAAAACAATTGAGACCATAGAATTGATCCTCCAATGTTGAAATTGAGAGTACACTCACTCTCATACTTGGAACATAAAGTACCTTATGCACTTTGAGAGTCCTCCCTGACCCTATCTGTAATGGAACTTCCCCAATTGCTCAAGATGTCA
This sequence comes from Picea sitchensis, assembly GCA_010110895.2. Lineage (NCBI taxonomy): Eukaryota > Viridiplantae > Streptophyta > Pinopsida > Pinales > Pinaceae > Picea > Picea sitchensis. Next base: position 33,791 of record SNQJ01S0199992.1, on the reverse strand, counting down.
CCAAAACGGGATGCACATCGCATCACACAAAGCCTAGATCTCATGTTGTAAATTATTGGACAGTGTGTCTTTCTCATGTCATATGGCATGTTGCACCACTATCTAGGTAGCATCCTTCCCTGGGTCTTTCCTCTGTGTCTAGGAACAAGGTGTACTCATATCGAAACATTCTTGAGAATTCACGAGTTATGGCAGCCAACTATTTCTCTTCCTCCTCATCCTTATTCTCTACTTCATTTGATGTTTCTACTTCCTTCTTCTTACCCTTTGCTCCATGTCCCTTATTGGATTGACACCAATGGCTAGAATAATTCCCAACTTCTCCACACACATAACACTGAACATGTGAGAGATCCTTCTTTGTCCTGCCACTTGTGACTCTTCCTCTAGAGGTTGGTACTCTCCTACCTCTGGCTCCCCTCTTGGAGGCGAGGGATATATTCTCCTCCTCTTCATCCTCATCTACATCCCTGATGTTGAGGAAAATATATTATTTATCTTACTCAAGCATTTTCGAATCCCGCCTAGCTAAGGCAAGATAGTCGTGAATATCAACCTATGGTTTATAGCCTCAAAAAGTATTTCCCAATCCACAAGTATTAATTACAAGGGCTTAGGCTGATTTTTTTAAATGAAAAAGATTGTTGCAAAATATGAAATTTTTATATAATTTTCTGAAAATATATAGATTGCATAAAGTAAATGTGGAGATCAAAAGCAAAAGTAACCAAGTCACATATTAACACAAATGAGACAGAATAGAAATCACTTTATTTCATTCCAAGAAATCAAAGTATCCTTCTCTTACAAAAATCCCTGTGAGGGCATGGACCAAAGTCAAATTTAGATATCCCCGATGAAAACCATACAAAAGGACTCTGACAAGAAGTAAAAACTGAACTTTAAAATATGAATCAACTTGCCACAGACTACTGCCAACTTGATTCTGCACAATATCCTTTATCAGTTATGAAACTCAATCCATAAACAGACAAGTATACACAGACTATCAAAGATAGATCAACACCTTTGAAACAAGCATTTGAATGATATGGTTCAGACTTGAGCCTTGTTGTCTAGAATAGGACCTTGTTGTCAAAAAAATATTTAAGCCTTTAATGAACTGAATAATGAATGTAAACTGAACTATCTCATGAAAACACAAGAGCAAACCTTATTATTGCGTTATCCTTCTGTTCTTCCTTCTCATTTGGCTTTTATGCATTCCAAATCAGTTGAAGTAGTTCAACTACCTCATTTAGTTAAGTTAATTAAACTTAACTAATTTTAGTTTAGGGGAAGTAATAATAATATTATTAATAAGGGTCTTTATTAAATAATAACTAAGTAGGTGGGACCCCTTGTGACTCCCTTTTTATTCTTTACAAAAATAAACACAATTAGATAATCATTTAAACACATTCCTCCTTGTGGATCCCATAAATATTTCCAAAATTTGAATATTAAATATTAGAAATAATTCAGTATATCCAAAATATGTAAATAACCACATTATCCAAAAAAATAGTTTGTTGTCCAAAATTTTCTGCCATCCATTTTCTTCAACAAATCAACCATAAACACATAAATCAAAATCCATATTTGCCACTTTGAGAGGAAATTCTTATTCTGTCATTGTTGTCCCCTTTGTACTTCCTAGAATTAGCCTAAGGTTGATTCGAACCTTGAGGCTTAGTCTTGCTAATAACATGGGAACAATCGTCCCTCAGGTGCATACGGGAGGACATTGATTTTGTTGAGTCATTTGAAGGAGATGAGGGGGAAGTAACAACTTTACCTTTGTCTTGCACATGGGGAGCCTCAGTTTTAAGTCATTTCCTAGCATGAGAGGACTGAACATGTGAGTGTGTAGGGGAAATTTGAGCATTTGGATTTACAGGTGGAGGAGGAGGAGGCAATGACAAGTTGGGCTAGCCACGATGGTGGGAGATTGTTCGATGAAAACTCTCCTGCCATCCATCATTTTCAGTAAATTTTGGTTACATAGATACATGAGGAGGAAAAGGGATACCAGGGATTGATTCAGGTGGATATCGGTGGCCACCCACCTTTTCCAAATGGCTCTAAACAACTTTCTGGCAATTTTGGTAATTTACTATTTTTAGCAGTTTTTCACTTTCGGAGCCATTTTGAGGCCCTAAACGATGTTTTTTGGGAAAATGGGGAGCAATATCATGCTTCCTCCGTTATTTCCCCCAAAATGAATCTCCTTGACGATACCTTTTCAATGGTCTATCATACACCAAAAACGGAGATCGTATGCAAAAGTTGTGACCCCGGGAAGTTGATGTACTAACTTACCCAAACGGGGCCCACATGAATTTTGGTGCTTCATCTCCTAGGGTTAGGTTTTTTTATGTATAGGGTTTTGGCATTCCTGTTTATTGTAAAAATTCCTTCAGAGCCTCATTATAATCATCTTCTTGCGAATGAGTGCAACCGTCACATCTCTTCTCGAAGATAAGCCACCACCATTCTAGCAAGCTTGTTTCCGTTGCATTTTACAATTTCAGCTTATTTCCTTATTGAATGGAAAACCAGTTTTACTGTATCTCTGTTATTTTTTGTTAAGCACCTATTAATAATCTGTAGTCATTTTTTTCTACTCATAAAATCTGGATCATTGGTATCAGAGCAGTCTGCTCCTTGTCGTCTTAATGCATGTCCCCAACGAGGTCGGAGTACAAAGAATTGGGTCTCGAGCTTGTTTATCTTGAGGAAAAAATCTCTTGCACGCCCAAGCGACCTCTCATGGTAGGAGAAAATAAATATGACGAGATAGGAGATCCTTTCAAACTATTGATTGAGGAATCCCTCACGCAACAAAGGAATGAGATGATGGATAGTTTCGTGCAAATCCTCCGGTGTCTACCAACAGGCGACACGTCTTCTTCGAGCGGAGGCGCCACCCCCTTCAATGTACAAATAAAATTTGATGTTCCTATATTTGACGGTCAGATAGACGCAGATGTTGTAGACAAGTGGTTAAATCTACTAGAAGGGTATTTTTTTGTCCATAACTTTTTGAATAGAGAAAATATTACTTTTGCGCTCCTCAAATCCATTCCCCATGTCAAAGATTGGTGGGAAAATTTATGTGAGCAAAAGGAAACAGAGGAACCCTCATTATTTACAGTCATGGCCACTTGGGAATCCTTTAGGGATGATATTAAGGAACAATACTACCCTGTCATAAGTTATGACAACTTGTATACCAAATGGACCACACTGCGGCAAGAAAGAGACTAGGCAATGTAAAATTTCACAAATATCTTCCATACCTTGCGCACCAAGCGAGGTATCAAATATTCGAAGTGACATTTGGTACTCTACATAGATACATCTAGACCGAAATGGAATTTCTAGGCATCTCATCCTTGGGCGTGGCCTACCGATATGCCATCAAAATCGAGCAGAATCTCAAACAAAAGACGCGGAAATTTGGGCATGGGAACCCTTCACAACAAAATCCAGGAAAGGGTGGCCCCAAGCCACAGAACAAAGGAAGGAGAAAATATGGACAACATCAGGACAACCAGTCAAAGCCGCAAGAAAAGAAGGACACCAGAAAGACAAAGAAAGATACCAGGAAGTGGTGCAACTTCCATAATATCCCTTGGCATAAAATTGTTGACTACCTCTCAAAGCAGTCGTTGGTGGCCGAAGTGAAATCCTTTGACTCAGATTCAAGTTCTGACTCTGAGCCAGAACCAGAAAGGGGAATACGAATCATTAACGTGGAACCCAGTGCCACAGTTTCTACCACCAAGCTCCAGCTTGGTGAACCAAATGAGCCAGAAGAAGGATAGTGCCTCTTCCATTCATAGATGTGGGTAAAAGGCACCCCGCTACACTTCATCGTTGCTAGTGGTAGCTAGAAGAAACTCATCTCAGCAGAGGTCATCAAGCGGTTGGCCCTGCCGGCAATGTTGTACCCACAACCCTACACCATTGGAGGCTCCACCAAGGAATCGATCTCCACATTAGCCAACAATGCCGACTATCGTACGACATCAAGCCCTTTAAAGATGAGGTATTGTGTGATGTTGCTCCTCTCAAATTTTTTGATGTTCTTTTGGTCCAACCTTATTTATGGAAACGTCATGTTTTATATGAATCTAGGCCTTGTAGTGTTATTATTACTTTGAACAGGAAATTGTACAGGATACCCGAGTGAGTCCCACCTAGTTCTATTTCCTTGATCTCTGCTAAGCAATGTAGGAAGGTCATCTCTCAGATGGGGAAGTATGTCTTCTTCATGATTCTCTCTTAGAATAAGAAAAAGATCACAGCCACATCCAGGGTCTCTACAACCAACCTTTCCACACAACATAAGCAAGTAGAAAAGGTCGTGGAAGAATACTCGGATATCTTCTCCTCACCTACCAGGGTACCTCTGCACTGCCAGGTCAAGCACCCCATCGATATGACCCCCAATGCAACACTTCCCAATGGGCCAATCTATCATCACTCTATGTTAGATAATGAGGAGATCAAGTGATAGATCCGAGAACTTCTCCACAAGGGAAACATCCTTCCCATCTCATCACCTTGTGGGAGCCCAATTGTGTTGGTATAGAGGAAACATGAAACCTGGTGACTCTGCATTGATTACTGGGCTCTGAATAAAATCACAGTTAGAAATCGGTACCTGATTCCCCAAATCGATGAACTCCTTGATCAACTCACAGGGACCAAATACTTCAGTAAGATTGATCTGAATTCTGGCTACCACCAGGTCCCAATAGAATAGACAAATGTATGGAATACCGCCTTCAATTCAAAGGAAGGCCTTTTTGAATGGTTGGTCATGCCCTTTGGTTTGACAAATGCTCCAGCCACTTTCATGAGGATGATGGATGATATCATGTGACCATTCACCAATACTTTTGTAGTGGTGTATCTGGATGAAATTCTCATTTACAACAAGACTTGGGTCGAACACTTGCAGCATATTCAGCAGGTTCTACACACCCTGTGGAAGCACAAGCTATATGCCAACTTGGAAAAATGATCCTTCGGCATGAATAGGTTCCATTGCATGGGCTACATCATTGATCAGAATGGTGTACATGTGGATCCAACCAAGATCCAGGTCATCCGTGACTGGCCAGCCCCAACCACACTCACTAAGATTCAGAGCTTCTTGGGTTTTGCCAATTTCTACAGCAGGTTCATGTTGGGATTCTCCCATATTGCATGGGCCCTCAGCCAAATAAGCAGGGGTGGTGGTAAGGAAAACTTTGTGTGGGGTCGGTCCCAACAACAAGCGTTCGATGATTTTAAGTAGCGCTTGTGCTCAAACCCAGTACTTTCACTACCAGACCTACAACAACCCTTTCAGATCAAGACATATGCTTCAGACTATGTTGTGGGCACCGTTCTCACTCAACACGGCTACCATGTGGCCTATCATAGTGAGACACTATCAGATGTTGTCTGTAAGTACCTTACTTACGACAAATAAATGTACTCCATTGTGCAATCCTGCCGCCAATGAAGATAATACATTCTTAGGAAGAAGACAGACATCCACACTAATCATAAGCCACTATAGTTCATGCAGACACAAGGAAAATTGCAGAATGACCACCATCAAAAGTGGTCCACATACTTGCATCATTTCCACCTCAACATCAAGTATAAAATAGGAAGCACAAATCGCATTGTTGATTGCCTCAGCAGACCGCCAGTTGCGGCACTCACCACGATGCTAGACTCTTGTGGCCATGAGACCTCTGGATGGCCCCAACTCTATGAGACAGACCCAGACTTCGCCAATACCTACCAAATGTTGGGTGCAAATGCAATTTTTGATAATTTCCATCTTCAGGATGGGTTGTTGTGTCATTTGGGCCATATTTTTGTTCCATCAAGTGAGCGAGCGAAGATGATTTGGGAATCCCACTAAGGTCGGGTGGCAGGACACTTCGGTGTCGAAAAGACTGTGGTGATGCTACAGAAACATTTCTACTGGTTGAAACTTCGACAGGAGGTTAGCAAGTATATTAGGTCCTGCACTGCCTACACTATTGCCAAACCAACCACTAAGAAGCAGGGCCTGTACACCCCTCTTCCTACTCCTAACAGGCCATGGGAATTGTTAATAACCAAATATCAATATAGCATAGAAAAACCTCAGAATAAGTACTCAACGCCTTGAAAAAGAGAGAAATTTAGATAATAAGCCTCTTCAAGGGGAAACCTCCTTAAGCCCACATAAATGTGCAATTACAAGATGATTCCAAATGAAAATGTCTCCTTGGTATATATAGGAGACTAGGAGGTATAATTACAACTAATGGACTAAAGCCGACATAA
>SNQJ01S0199992.1:10580-27439 GCA_010110895.2 Picea sitchensis | reverse complement strand
CACACATGTGCCCTTTAAACTTTGATAAGACCATGATCGTGTTAAGGTTTAACACAACAATAGAGGGAATAACAATAAATCGACCAAATGGAAAGTCCTCGGGGCTATAGATAACCCATGACCCCTTCCTTTTCAAACAAATTTATCACAGATATGTAATAATATAGGCTCGATCAAGATATGATCTTCGAAGCCAAAGATATCTCACACTCCTTTTAAAAAATTTATTGCAGAGAGGTAACGAGAGTTGGCTTAATCTTTGAAAACACAGAGAGCTCCTGACCCTTTTTCCTCTTAACATAAGTTATCACAGAGAAGCAACCACATGTAATCAATATGAGTCTTGGAAGAACAGAGAGCACGTGCTCTTTTAAAATCACCACAGTCGTTTAACTTATAATCCAAAAACTTGACAGTGAGGTTAATCAAACATAACATTCAACCACCTCCAACTATAACGAGAGAGGTGAATTCTTATAAACATTGTGGAAAGAATGTCAGAGCACAACCCATGGCTGCTCGACACATATACAGGCTTCCATTCAAGGTTCTGGGCAATACAAAGATTCGTCTGTGCAACACTTTCGACAATAGTGACGGTGAAGTAAAGGCCATAAAAAACAATAGCTCGGGGCTCGGCCAAACAAATTAAGAACAATGCAACTCTCAACAGTTGCATTGCAACCTGGAGGAACGAATCATAACAACGATCGAGATGAAAAGGGGTGACAACAACTAATACCCAGACTGGTGGTAAAAACCTGCGCAATAAAAACTCATAGCTTGTCACACCATTACCATAGCCTTCCACAGAGAACCAGAATAAAACCCCAAGCTGACATACATGTTTTAAACAAATAACCAATGCACAGGCTTCACACAACACTAAAATCCATTCCTTTCTTTTAAAACACCAACAGTTCATAGTATTCATAGAGAAAACTCTAAGCACAACACTGATACACAGTCGAAACTCAAGAAAAACACATACCTCATGCAATCCTAAGCCAAAAAATCGATTCATAATACAGAGGGACCATCATGGATGGAAAATAAAGGAGCCATACCTAGAAAAATCTACTTGAGGGAAGAGTTGGACTGTGTTTTCCCTTTCAAAACCTGAAATCATGGAGCTTCCACAACCACCAAAGCCAAATGCAACTATGGCTAGGGTGACGGGCTCAAGGGTGGTTTGGAGTGACGTGCAGTAAATGCATATCGCTTCCTCACCTGACCCTATTCAATTTCAACGTACAAGCCAACCCATTACCATAACATCAACCATTAATTCAACAACAATCCATTGCATAGTTCGCCACCCGAATCATATCAAAACTTTAACAAATACCATATGTTAAACACTACCATATATGCTTTACATAAAATCCTTTAACCAAAGTGCATAGTCTAGCAACTAGGTCCATCACCCTGTTAGCACTCGGAAATTTCTTTGGGATGTATCAAAGAAAACTCCAAGGTAATAATTGTTTCAACCAACCTTAGATTGTATTCTTACCTATACAATCAGAGAGAGCTCTCTCAAATGTCTAATGACTGGTAATAAATAAAAGGTTTCATCAATAAAGGCACAGAGGTCAGATTTTTCAATAGGACGGGTTTATTTATTTTTTTAAATGGTTGGTAGTACAAAAAAGGAAAAGGTATCACTGGGAAATGGAGTGAAGTTTTGAAATTAAAATATTGAGCCAATGATTGGTGGCGTACTCACAGAGAACAAAAGGCAAAGTAAGTTTTATTCTTCAGCAACATGCAATATTTTGGATGGAAGCAGAAAAGAGAAAGGAGAATCCCATCAAACTGAGAGCATATAGCAAAGGATGAGTTCTCAATGTAACTTTATATGAAATACAGAAAGATAGATTACTATGAGCATAGCATCAAGCATGGATGAATTCTGAACCCGCAATCTTTAAACACATAACAAGTATTTACCGTATGAATGGAGCATTGAAGATGGATGATTTCCAAACATTTACTCTTAGCTAAATACTGGAAAGAACAAACAATTATGGAGATGAGCATTACAAAGAAAGGACATACTTAAAACAACATTGTAATGAATATTTTCTTCATGAAAGCACGGTACTTCTGCATTTAGCTCATAAAGATATTCAGGAAAAAGATACGCATTCCTATCCCCCAAGGGTCCAACCCTTCTCTACTCTTGTACCATGAAATATATAACACTATAGGTCCTTTCCAGCTCACCATTTCTAATCCCGACCCCTTTCCCAAAATAGAAACAATTACAAATAGAAAATGACACGCTTTAACTTATTTCCTGCTTTTCAAGAGGCGAAATTACGAAAAATAGGCTTCAAACCACCACTTGTAATTCTGAAACTGTAAAAGTTGTGTAAAATAAAAGAATTTTTTTTGTAGGTAAGCTCGTTATAAATAAAACCCTCTCTCGGTTTCTTGAAATTCATCTCCAGCTAGCCGGAATACGTGTCACAAAAACATGTCTCAAATAGGAAATCATGAAAACTGAAAAATAGGGCTCAAAGATTCCTTCGAAACTTCCAATCTGTGACACCTTTTTCAAATCTGAGAGAGGTTTTTATTATTTGGTTTGTCCTAGACACAAAATTCTCAGGGATTTTCAAAATTCCTCTCAAGTTGGTCAGAAAGTGATCTTGAAGTTGACCACTAAACCAGTCATTTACGCAATGTGTCCTGTAGCTTGTGCGTAGGAAAATCCTATGTGTGACAACATCCTCTGCGTGACAACATCCTATGTGCACCAACATCCTTTGTGCGATAACATCCTTCATGTGACAGCATCCTCTGTGTGATAGCATCCTCTGCGTGACAACATCCTCTGCGTGACATCATCCTATGTGCGACAGCATCCTATGCGCAACAAAATCCTATGCGCGACAACATCCTATGCATGACAGCATCCTATGCATGAAAACATACTCTACGCGAAAACATCCTATGCGTGACAACATACTCTGCGTGAAAACATCCTATGCGTGACAGCATCCTCTACGCGACAACATCCTATGCGCGACAACATCCTATGCGCGACAGCATCCTATGCGTGACAGCATCCTCTGCGCGACAGCATCCTATGCACAACAACATCCTTTGTGCGACAACATCCTCTATGCGATAGCATCCTCTGTGCGACAAAATCCTTTGCGTGATGAAATCCTTTGAGAAGCACGCAACACATGAATGCAACAAAAGCCTTTTTGCAACAAACTTGCACCATCAGTATGATTTTGAAGTTTGCAATGATACCAATGACATGCAGTGTCATGATTGTTCCTTCTCTAACCTCATGAAATGTGATGATGAACCATAATAACTTTTGACATGATATTCACCCTAACCTATGACTCATCTAGGAATGCCTTGATTTTCCCAAGATCATGTCATGAATTTCAAGAACAAACCTCTAACTCTAGCTATGAAAATTATGGTGCTAACAACTAGCTCCAATGAGGATGATATCGTCCATGTGAGGTAGCAAAGAAAAATAGACCAATATCCTTATCCATTAGTTTGTTCATGAACCATTGAAAAATCTTCTTTGACATGTTACATGTATCCGTTGAAAACCCAAAACTATATATGCTCCAAACTGAAATCTGGAAACTAAGCTGAAAATGAAAACTGCAGATTGCTGGAAGAAATGCTCATAGAACCAAGCTTATTCATACTCTTACCTACCCTACTTTACGAAGAACAAAGGCCAATTCAAGTAATCTCATATTTCCAATGAATTCATTCAAGCAAATGCTTTCTTGACTGCAGCTTGCTTTCAGCTCCTTCAATCATAAAGTCAAAACTGAAATATGACAAGTCATTCCACCATCTGAAACTGTCCTCATGTTCAAACATTACATAGCTCATTTCGATTGAATATTTCAGCAGAGCTGTAAAAGGATCCTTGAGAGTAGAAACAACTATCACCTATTTATGACCAACAATAAGATCATCATTAAATGATTCTTTCTGACTGTTCACATTGTCTATGTCATAAAAAAGTTTTTGAACGACATCTTTATTTCGATATGAGGATTGTTCACTGACAGAAGATTCATTTTCTATTGGTAGGATGAACCTTGGACTACTAACCTCGGACACAAGAACATAATGCTTGTAACAGTGAGCCATTGCAGCCTCATACCCTCTTTTATATTGTTCTGAATGAGTTAATAGTGCTTCATATGTATTTAAATCATATCGTTCTTATTGTTGGCCAGAAATTTCTTCAAAAGGAGATGAATCTTGGGATATCCTTTGAGTTTCTTGTTCTATCTCAAGTTACATAATAAACTTTTGTAAACATTGACTAAAGATATGACAGGGATCCAAATAAGATAATAATGAAGAACAAATATCTCCACACCAATAATGCTTAGGATACATATAAATCCAATTTCTGAAATTTTGAAGAGAAACAAGGTCTGCCACCAACCTCGTTGTTTTGTTTGATGAAGTACCCGGATCGAAAGCCAAGATTTCCATTATGAATCCAATAAACTCTTCATACCTTGAGCTCTTTGATGAATAAAGTCTCCATGAAAACTTTATCTCTAGGTTCTTATGCCAATGGAATCACCTTCAAACTGATTTTCCGATGTATGGAGTCGCCAAAGAAGAAATACAGCCAATATGTGCCTAAGTGTATGTTGCTCTCAGACCTTAGAACTAAAACAATGTTGTTCTTCCCGAGGAAAATAATAGCAATCATCCCCGACAACGGTGCCAAAATGTTAGCACTCAGAAATTTCTTTGGTTTGTATCAAAGAAAACCCCAAGGTAATTGTTTCAACCAACTTTAGATTGTATTATGACCTATACAACCAGAGAGGGATCTCTCAGATGTCTAATGATTGGTAATAAATCAAGAGTTTCATGAATAAAGGCACGAAGGTCAGATTCTGCGATAGGATGGGTTTTTTTTTTTTTTAAAGGGTTGGTAGGAAAAACAAGGAAAAGGTACCATTGGGAAATGGATTCAAGTTCTGAAATTAAAATATTGAGCTAATGACTGGTGGTGTACTCACAAAGAACAAAGGCAAAGTAAGTGTTATTCTTCAGCAACAGGAAATATTTTGGATGGAAGAAAAAAAGATAAAGGGGAAGTCCATCATATTGAGATCATCTAGCAAAGGATGAGTTCTCAATGTAACTTTAGATGAAATACCGATAGATAGATTACTATGAGAAGAGAATCAAGCATGGATGAGTTTTTAACCCGCAACCTTTAAACATATAATAAGTATTTATCGTATGAATGGAGCATCGAAGATGGATGATTTCCAAACATTTACTCTCAACTAAATACTGGAAAGAACAAAAAATTATGGAGATGAGCATTACAAATAAAGGACATACTTAAAACAACAACTTAATGAATCTTTGCTTCATGAAAGCACGATACTTATGCATTTATCTCATAAAGATATTCAGGAAAAAGATACACAGTCCCATCCCCTAAGGGTCCAAACCTTCTCTACTCTTGTACCATCAAATATATAACACTATAGGTCCTTTCCAGATCACCATTTCGAATCCCAACCCCTTTCCCAAAATAGAAACAGTTAAAAACATAAAATGACACGTTTTAACTGATTTCCTTCTTTTCAGGAGGCGAAATTCTGAAAAATAAGATTCAAACCGCCACTTGTAATTATAAAACTGTAACAGTTGTGTAAAATCTGAGAATGATTTTTGTAGGTAATATCGTTATAAAGAAAACCCTCTCTTAGTTACTTGAAATCCATCTCCATTTGGTTGGAATACGTGTCGCAAAAACATGTCTCAAACATAAATCATGAAAACTGAAAAATAGGGCTCAAATATTCCTTTGAATCTCTCAATCCATGACACCTTTTGAAAATACACATTTTGTGTTATAATCACTAAAAGTAAATATATACAACAACCACACAAAATATATCATCACAAATGTTCTGGAAACCTCACTCCTCTAGGGAAAACCTTATTATATTTGATTCTCAGCTCTGATTACATACAAAAAATTCACAGTTATACTGGCAAAGGAGGTTGTAGACTTGTACAAATCCATACAGCATAATCTAGTTCTCTAGTTGGGTGGTTGTACAGCTACACGAACCCCCTGGTTGCATCTCTAACTCTCTCTTTCATCTATACTGGACTGTAGAAAACTCACTCTATTGTTGTAACACACACGTATTGTACTCTCTTAGTTGCTCTACTCCATCTATACAAATCGTATGAAATTCCATCTCCTTGGTACAATTTCTGGGTGGGTATCTTCACTCTCTTCCTAAATACTTTTCACTTTGGAGGATATTTGGACACTTGATCAGCCCCTTCATTCCTAAATTTACCCGACTTAGTCTCTCCTTGACCCTACTTGACCTCCCTCTTCTTCTCTGGTTGGTGTTCGTATGAATCTATACGTCCTATAGGGATTTCCCCTTGAGTTGAGTCATACAACCCTCTCCTTAACCAAATACTCCTTAGATCAACCTTGCTCAGCTTTCTCTAAACTAGGTAAGTCCAACTCGACCTCCTCCTTATTGGGTTCGAATCAACCTGATGATGATCTCACTTGAAGTGCCCACTCTCGCTCATCTAGTTAACTTCTCTTTGAGATAATGAGAAATGAGGCCTTCTTGTTGTATTATAACACTATCCTCTCTCTCATTCAATCTTGGCCCTTATATCTTCTCCTCAAGATATATATTTGACGATGGGGACTTAATCAAGCATTGAGACAACTTAATTCACATCCACCGTTTGTGACTTAATCTCATGTTGACTTAAGTGATCGCCACCAATATAAGTTGTCTAGACATAATGGGGAACCCCTTTCACAATAATAGATACCCCTAGTGTGAAGGTACATGACCGAGCTACAAATTTCTAACACAAGTGTTGGCATCGACATCCTCATTCTAAAGTACAAAGGGGAAGGAGAAAAAGGGTGTGTCATTTCAAAAACATTTTTTATACAGATCAAGGAGTAGGGAAGTGCATCATAGAGTGTAATGCTCTTCCTAGGAGCTAGTTGTGGACATGTTGAGGTCATTTCTCGCTTCCAAAAAATTCCCTCCCCTTTTCTATTCTCCCGAATTCTTTTCTCCCTTTCTTTTCCTCCTTCTACACTTACCCATTTTTCCCTTTTTCTTTCTTCCCTCTTACTATCCCTTTCTATTTCTAACACTTAGTCGCATTTTAGACCACTAGTCTCATTTTAGACCATGGGTTCCCAGGTTGGAAGACTTACAATTTATCACCTCCATATACAACTTCAAATCATGAGTTTGATCGACCGTCGTGTTGTTATATACTTAGTCGATTCTACGATCGCAGGTTCCCACGTTGATGGGATTGAGTTTTCATGTTAGACACATTGCACCAAATAGTTCTGTGGTCTAAATTTCGATGCTCGGACTCCCCAAACTGCCTAAGTGTCATCCCACCTATATGAATCCGTCTGACTACCACACCCTCCCACACTTAGCCAATTTCACTGATCATACCATCGTGGGCTCTCAGGTTCGTGGGTTCTCGGGTTCACAAGAATATCAAGTCAAGTACTACCCCCATCCATCCCCGCCACCCTTGTGCCCTTCCCAATGCACATTTACTATGCTTTTAATGCTAATAACTTACCATACATGCTCGAAAGGATGGTCATTAATAAGCGAAAGGATCAAGGAGATATCCTATTAAAGCTCATTAAAACAGGATTTAAGGAGGATTATATCATCTCCCTCCAACATTCATTCCTAACATAATTTGGAGAAAGGGAACCTTCTTGTCTACTTATGGCAGCAACTCAACAGCAGTTTTGTGGAGATACAATGAATATTTTTGGGCAAGAGGATCAGAGTTTTCATTGGTCTAGGGCATATTCCTATTATTCATCTCCTTCTTCCCAGAAGGAAATAATCTGGACGTCTAGAATTTCATGCGCAGGGTGTGTCCCAGAAGTTTTTGATTGTAAGGATTTGGTTACCTGGTGTGTTGAGAGATACATTTCAAGCCATCAGATCATCCAGTTGCAGGACCATTCCCCTATCTCTCTGTCACCCCAGGTTTTTTGTAAGATGTTGAGGCTTCCCGAGCCAACGCTCACCTTCAAATGTGAAGATTGAAGGGAGTTCTTAAAAAAGAATGAAAATGGACTGGACCTCTTACCTGAATTCCTAAAGAACTTGATGATCATCCTCGAGGACATCACAAGATTGCAGGTTAGCTCATTTAAAAATCCCTTCCGAGAAATTGCATGGCTTTATATGAGGATGGCAGGACAGGAAACCATGACCATCATCTCCTCGATGATTCTTTACATTCTTTATTTTACGGTCAAGGAACAGGCCATCTTCTATTGGGATAAGTTGATTTCCATTGAAATATCTTCCCAATTGGTGCAATACAAGAAGGAGAAAAAATTATTTATGTCATCTTATTTGGTTTTCATGATAACGCATTTCTGTCAGTTTCGGAGATTATCTATGTGCAAGAAGGTAAATTGTGAATTCGACCAAATAACCTTTTGGTGTCAAAAATTGTGGAGGCACAAGGCCTCCTAGCATTTTTATGAAGTATTTAATGATTTTATCTCAGTTTTTAAAGAATTGTTGTTTGGAAAGAACACCCCTTGGATGTCTGACCAGGTGAGGAAGTTCTTGGATAGGAAGGGGACACTAGAACAAATGGAAAATTACAGATTTATAAGGATTTTTGGATCCAAAGAAAATCCTTCTTTCCTTTTGTTCCACATATCTGACAAAATGTTTATTGCTGAGATAGTAAGGAAGTACACCTACTAGTTTCATTTTTTCCATGAAAAGAGAAAAAATAAATTCATACCTTTGCCCTGGAAATTCAGGGATTTCATATTCAAAAATATGAACAATATTGATGAATTCATGGGCCACTTCCATAGCCTCAATTTAAAATATGCTGAAAAATTAGAAGGGTTTGACCCTAGTGGTATCCTCAATTTAAAATATGTCGAAAAAGTAAAAGGGTTCAACCCCAGTGGAATTTTTGTAGAATCTATCTATTGGTTGTTGGTTTCAACAATTCTTTCATTAACATTATTATGAATGAAGATGGATACAATTCCTCAGGCACTCCTGCTCATGACACTGGCGACCTAGAGACAATACTCAGCACCAATGATTCGTACAAGAAGAAAGGAAAAGGTTTGGATGAGAAAAGTGCCCAATCCTCGACTATCACGCCAAAGAATACAACATCTCAAGGCAGCGCTCCAACGGCCTACCCAAGTAATAAAGTCACCCACAGTTCTTCAAGAAGTGGAGAAGATAAGAAACCTCCTTCTGAAAAACTGAAAGTTCTCATAAACTTCCCTTGAGGAAGAAAAGAAAAAACATTGTGTAAGAAGAGGAGGGACCTCGAGGAGAAGGTGATATCCACAACCTCTCCCTCATGGATATGGAACTTGAAATTGACATCGAGAAAGTGTTCCCCAATGACGACTAGCTAGAGAACACTTCTCACCAGAACCCTCAGATGGAAATAATTGGGACC
Source organism: Picea sitchensis (assembly GCA_010110895.2). Classification (NCBI taxonomy): domain Eukaryota; kingdom Viridiplantae; phylum Streptophyta; class Pinopsida; order Pinales; family Pinaceae; genus Picea; species Picea sitchensis. Next base: position 17,902 of record SNQJ01S0199992.1, on the reverse strand, counting down.
GAGACCTTCAACGAAGAAGAGTCTTTTTCATTTCAGAGCGTTGTGTTTGACAACGAATCCAAAAATTTGATTATTGAGAAAAGAGATGTAAAGAATAAGAAGGGGAAATCTCATTAAGAGATTAACCTACGAAACATGCGGCCTTCCCAAATTTCCCATATACACTGAGCAAATGGAGATGCTCTGGAAAATTATATTAGAGGCCTTGAAGTGGAGAATGTCAGGTTAAAGGAATGAATCAAATAATTGGAGGAAGATGGAATGCCCCTTCCAATGCTTGCTAGTTCTTTGGCAATGATCGGGCCTACCACACCTGTGGAAAAGTTAAAAGGATCAGCAATACTTCTCACATCATCCCGAGGCTATGTTGAAAATAATATCAAGAAAAGAATGGAATTAATAAGAGAGGCTTGGGAGATGTCAAATATCATGGTCTCTTTTGGAACGAGAGCACATGCTTTTCAAGAATATTTGCAAGCAGATTTGAAAAATGAGGAAGGTTTCTACCTCAATGTGGTTGTACCATTTGGTGTTAAAGTTACTAATATGACATAATTGAGAAGAACATAGGAGGATATCCCTTCTTTGAATCGAATAAAACCACTGAACACATGTTGGAAGGAAAAGGTAAAAAAACTGAATGGTATTTTTCAAGCATACATCCATGCCATAACTAGAAGAGAGGAATTATTCAAGAAGCTAATTGAGATAGATCTAGCTGGCAGCACAAATGAGGTCCAAGACCCAAAATTGATACTCAACTCTTTTTTTCTTAACCAAGCAATCATTTGATGAACAGGTTGAGACCTTTAAAGGGTTGTCATTTCAAAAATTCTATGGCATTCTTGAATACGGTGAAGATGACGTGGAAAATTGGCTAGTTGATTATTCGATTAAAAACCAAGATATTGAAGAAGCATTGCGGAACATTTATATTGATCTAAGGTACTTGGAAGGTGAAATCTTCAATATAAAAATTTGGTGTGAAATCAACGTGGCTCCAATGAGGATCTATATCGAGGAGTGGTTGAAAAAGGTTGTTGACAAGCTCACGAATGAAGGGAAAAGGATGGTTGAGACGGTTCCTGTAACCGTCGAGGAGAGCCATAAAAGGACATCAGCGAGTAAGTGAAAAAACATGAGATACCATCATAGTAAGTTCATATTGATCACATATTTCCATCTTTATCAATCTCTTCATCCAGTTACTCCACCTCTTTAAATAGAAAGGTTTAACCAAAGACTGATATTTTCTTTTTCTTCTTACCAGGTCTTGTTGTTTTCCACCGCCCACTTTATTCTTTCTATGAACTTCATTCTTGTACATATTTTCTTCATGGTCCATGGGAGCCCCAATCCCAGTCATTATGACAAATGCATTTTAATTTCAGAGAATATGTATTGAACTATATATTTTTTAGAAATTCCAAGAGAACTATTTTGGTAACAATCTTGATTATACTTTGTAACCCAGTTTTTCTAAATATAAAGTATTTGAGGTTGATCTATCGTTATCTTCATTTGAGCTACCCATGTATCACTTTGTCAAAGTTATCTTATGCATGCAGATCATTTTCTTTTAGTTTTTATGTGATCATAAATCTTTAGCCCTACTATGATGGATGTGAGGGATTTTGTTTACCTGCTTTAAATGTATGAATGTGTGTGTGTTTCCTGGTCCTTTCTCAGGAACTCTCTTTTAAAAGAAAAATAAAATATTTTTCGTTTTCTGTTTTACTTTCCTTTGACGTACTTCTTTAAAAGTTCCACATTTTATAAATCTCGGACAAAGGAGTACCACCTCTATAAAAATGCAGGAGGATTTGTATCCTTGTGAGGTTGTTGTCTCGGTCCTGACAAATTCAAGCGTCAAGATTTTTGGTGACCACACTGGGGACATGAAATGAAAATTTGGAACCTGGCCCAGCGTTTGGAAAGAAATATATGACTTTACTCGGGGGTAACCAACCCTATTTAGAAATTGGACTGAATAACCAATGAAGCATTTTTCACCATTTGTATAATCTGGTAATAGCAACAACCCAGACTCAAGAAGAGTTATAAGGGTCCTGGCAGATCTTAGTCCAAGAAGAAGAAAGATAAATTATCCAGAGACAAAGGAGAGAAGAACGACAAGATCAAAGAAATCAAATATTGGATAGAGCAGCACAAGAACAAGGTCAATATTGAAGCTGGACAATTACAAGGGACCCATCACCCGAAGTAAAAGTAAACAACTCTATGTCCCTAGAAGTGAAAAATCTTATTTTGAAACCTCCTCGGAAATGGAGGCAAGAGACGAATAACCCTGAATCGAACATCATGAGGAGAGACAAGGATGTGAAAGAGATGTTGCAAGAAACTAAAGAATCCAAGGGTTTGGAAATAGAAGGAGAGTGAGAGATTCCCCTCTTAATCTCATGGGTGAACAACACGAACTCCCAGTTCTCCCTAAGGTCACCTTGAAGGAATTTTCTGGAGATGGGACAATCAATGCAAAGAGGCATTTTCATTTATTTCTTGAGTTTTGTGACTTCCACCAAGTTAAACATGACGATGTCATGGTGAGGTTATTTTTGAAAACTTTATCAGAAATAGCTTAGGAATGGTATATAACATTTCCCAGTAGATCCATTCGCTCGTTTAATGACCTCGAAGTTATGCTCCTAAATATGTTTTCCCCACCCAATTTCCAACCATACCCTCCTCACAGATTTCACCCAGATTGGGTTAAGGAAGAACGAAAGGATACGAGATTTTAATCTCAGGTTCAATAAGAATTTAAGTAGAATCCCAGAAGAAAAAAGACCAAATGACCTAGTCATTCTCAGTTGCTATAAGAATGCAATTCCCCTGAATGTGAAATATGCCATCAAAACATCCCAAATACATACCCTGGAAGAAGCAATGACTAAGGCTACTGAGAGGGAAGAAGTTATGATTGAAACAGGCGTCGACCCTAACATTATATTGGGAAGAGTAAAAAGACAGATGGGAGGATTGAATATTGATAATAAAGGAGCTTCCACCTCAAGAAGAAATGAAGAGTTTAAAACTTGAACAACTCAGAATCAAATGGGGAGAGGAGGATTTTTTAAAGGAACCATACCTGACGTAAAATTTTACCCTGTGGTAGCACGGGAAACAAAGAAAAGAATTGAGATTGCGCAAATGAATAGAACCATCAAACAAATGAAGAATGAAATAATCTGGATGAGAAGGGGATATAATTATATTCCAAACCCAAGAATGCCAATTCCTGAACAAAGGAGGAACCCTTCCCCTGAAAACAGAGTCAGATTCAAGAATATTGACGATCCACCGAGACCAAGGGTTCCCAGACAGCCCACTCCAAATGCGGTTGTTTTGGATGATGTTTCTGACGAGCAATTAACCGAGCAGGAAGGTTATTACTTACCTGATGAATGCTCTGAGATAATGCATATGGACATATGTGAGGCATCCATGTACATATATGGAGAGGGCGAAAACGATCCTAAATCGCAAGAAAACATCTCCCAAACAAGAGGATTTGTAAATAGACCAAAGAATAAAGGAGACTCTGACAAAGAAAAATAAAAGGAAAAATCCAATGAAAAAGTGTCGAATGAGAAGGTGACAGTTGGAACCACAAGGAAACCCATAGTGACAAGCTCAACTCAAATGACGTACAATGTCGTGGAGGACTTAAGTAAGTTGAGGACAACCTTTCATTTTACAGAAGTGGTGAAGATTCCTCAGCAGAGGAAAAATATCTTGAAGTTGTTGGATGATCCATCGAAAAGAATGGAAGTTGTTGTTACCATTCCAAAATAGAACCAAATCCCATCGATTGTTAAGTTGAGAGGTAAAATTTCACCCTTCTACATCTCAACTGAAAACCATGATGTTGCATTACATAACTGTTTATTTGATACTGGTGTGACAAATAATATATTTCCACTCGCGGCCATGGAAGCATCGGGCATGAGCTGCACTAAATATTATGAAACTGGCGAGAGAATATATGCCATCGATTAGAGAAAAGTTCCAGCATGCGGAGAAATCAAGTATTTTTATGCATGGATTACAGTCACTCCCCATATCATCACATTTTTTAATATTATTATGGTAGACATGCCTCTAGCATATGGGGTTGTGTTGGGAATGGATTGGAGCTCCATGATCGATGGATATATAATGAATGACGGTAGTTGTATCGTGATACCAGGCAAGGAGGGAGAAATTATTAAAGTACCCCAAGATCCCAGAAAACCTTTCTCCTTCAATAATAAGGATAATGAATTAATGGAAGACTACGTAGACGTTGGGATCAGAAACTATGTTATCTTGGACATGGAGCAGAACGAAATCCTAGAACAATTTCAAGACTTGGAGGTCCCAAAGTGTGTATTTGAAGGCTATTGGAGAATGTCATTCGATGGAGCATGCTCTAAATTGGGGAATGGAGTTGGGATTTTTCTCAAAATCCCAGATAAGACAACTCATCCTCACGTTGTAAGACTGGAGTTTCCATGCACGAATAATGAGGCAGAATTTGAAGCTTTAATCCATGGCATGATCCTCACATAAGCAATGAAAATAGAACATCTCATTGTGACTGGAGATTCAGAGTTGGTCATCAACCAGGTTACCCAAAAATACAAAATCAAAAAGGAAAGAATTAAATTGTATTTCAAAAGAGTTAATGAACTGATGGAGTCTTTCAGCGCTTTCAATATTTCTTTAATTCCAAGGGATAAGAACCATAAGTTCGATTCTCTATCTTTGGCGACTTCATTATCAAATCTAGATGATATCCTGAGAAAAACATATTTCCAGGTGGAAAGGGCCTTTAGGCCATCTGTGCCCAATAATATTGAGTACTTGAAAGTGTTTGACAATGATGAACAATTGGAGATCTTTTTGTTAAACGATGATGAAGTGATTGTCGTCCCCAAAGACTACAAACAAGTTGAGTATTTGTTCACAAAATATGATCATGACAAGAATATTTTTGAAGATGTTTCAGTTTGAAAGGAATAAGAGACAAGAAAATTCAATATTGGAACGAGCCAGTCCCCGAAATATGTCAATTTGGGAGTTGATTTAACCCTCTAAGAAGATGATCAATATGTCTCCTTATTCAAGGAATATATTGATGTATTTTCTTAGACTTATGACGACTTGAAGTCTTTTGACAAAACGATATTCCAACATATCATTCCTTTGAGGGAAGAAGCCAAACCATTGAAACAAAAAATAAGAATGATGAATCCCAAGTTGAAGCCTCTGGTAAAAATTGAGTTGGAAAAGTTGAAGAAAGAAGGGATAATCTATCCCATCAGACATTCAGACTGGATTTCAAATCCAGTGATTGTCGGGAAGAAGACTAGGGAAATATGAATGTGCGTTGACTTTAGAGATATTAACAAAGAAAGCATAAAAGATAATTTTCCACTGCCCAACATGGAGTTTCTACTGTAGCAAGTCACGGGGTCGACATGCATGTCTATGTTGGACGGTTTCTCTAGATATAATCAAGTTTTAGTTGTTGAGGAAGATAGAGAAAAAACAACATTTATCACACCATGGCAGACATATGCATAAGCTAGAATGCCCTTCAGTTTGAAGAATGTTGGAGCTACATTCCAAAGAGCCATGGATCATGCGTTCAGCGAACCGATAGGAAAATTCATGTCAGACTACGAAGATCACTTGACAGTGCATTCAAGAAAAAGGGAGGATCACATCCACCATTTAAGAAAAGTATTTGAAATATGTAGATCATATGGCATCTCTCTCAACCCAAAGAAATGCTTGTTTGTTGTAACTCAAAGCAAGTTGTTGGGACACATTGTATGGAAGGAAGGGATTTACATTGACCCAGGAAGAGTTAAAGCGATTAATAAACTCAACCCCCCGACATCCAAGAAGGGAGTCCAGTAATTCTTCGAGAAAATTAATTTGGTTTGAATCTTTGTTCATGATTGCACAAGCATCGTAAAACCCATCAATTTGTTGCTGAAAAAAGAGAAGAGATTCGAGTGGAAAGAAGATACTCATGAAGCATTCAACAAAATCAAGGGGGGCATCACCACCGCTCTCATCCTCATGAGTCCATATTTTCAAAAGGATTTTATTATCTATTCATTTTCTACAGAGGCATTTGACGCGTTCGTCCTCACTCAGAAAAATATCAATGGAGAAGAGCTCCCCATAAGTTTTATGAGAAAAACTCTACACGATTATGAGTTGAGGTATTCAGAACTTGAGAAATAGGCTTGTCTCTCATAAAATCTATGGCACACTTTCGGACTTATATACTAAACTCTAATGTTATTTCCTATGTCCCCTCGTCCCTCGTCAAGATGCTCCTAAATCAACAGTTGAGGGAAGGAAAATGGGCCAACTGGTTAGCAAAAATTCAAGAGTATGATATCGAGATCAAATCGTTGAAGGAAATCAAAGGAAAAGGATTATGCAAGATTATGAAGAATGGAGACTCGGTCGATGGGATGATATCAATCTCAGTCGGGGAACCATTAGCTGATTCAAAATGATACGGAGATATCATATTCTATTTAAGATCCAATAAATTCCCCGGTACAATGAGTTCTAAGGAGTGAAGGACACTCAAGATGAAGGTGAACCAATATGTATTGATTGTTGATATACTTTTCAGAATAATTTTTTATGGTATACTGCTAAGATGCGTCGATGAGAATCAAGCTCCAGCACCAAATAATTATATGAGGGAATATACGGTGGACACTTTGCACCCACTGCAACTGCTCACAAAATAATCAGAGCTAGATTCTACTGGTCGTCAATCTTCAGGGACTCGTACGCCACAATAAGGAGATGTTTTTCATGTCAACAGTTCTCAGGAAAAATGAAGAAAGTTGTGATGCCTCTGTAGCTGATTGTGATGGAACAACCATTTTCCCAATGGGGACTTGATGTCATTGGGCCCATTAATCTGAAATCTAGAAAAGGGCACATGTGCATTCTAACAACTATCGATTATTTCACAAAATGGCCAAAAGCGGTGGTGTTGAAGAAGGTTGATGCTAAAGAATTGATTGGATTCCTCAAAGATGAAATTATGTCGAGGTTTGGTGTACCTAATAAATTTATCACAAACAACGGTTAGATCTTCATTGTGTTGGATTACTGAGAGGGGGGGTGAATCAGTACTAGAGCAATTTAACCATATAATCCAAGTGTTATATCAATGAAGCATTATTATCCAATAACTGCAGAGTAAATAAGCAATGAACAAATGAACAATCATACACATACACAGTACACCAGTGTTTTACGTGGAAACCCAAATCGGG
>SNQJ01S0199990.1:0-10721 GCA_010110895.2 Picea sitchensis | reverse complement strand
TTGCAAGATGGTCTTGAGAGACTTATTGACGGCCTCTACTTGCCCATTTTCCTGGGGGTAATAAGGAGATGAGTGATCATGTTTAAAACCCAACTTAGACACTAGTTCTATCATCATTTCATTTTGAAAATGACTGCCATGATCAGTGACAATATCACTCAGGATACTGAACTGGGCGATAATTTGGTTGAATACAAAAAATGTTGCAGTCTTCCCATCGGATTTCACGGTAGGCATGGCTTCGGTCCACTTGGTGAAGTAGTTGACAGCCATGATAATGTGTTGATGCCCCCCAACTGAAGTTGGGTTGCAATCAATGAAATATACTCCCCACTTTGTGAAGGGACCGACAGTAATGACTGGGTGAAGAGGGGCTAGGTGCGAGTGAATTTTTCGAGTGAACACCTGGCAGGGGTGACACTTCTTAACCACTTCAATACAATCTTTAAATATGGTGGGCCAGAAGTAACTGGCTCGTAAGATTTTTTGGGTTGTCACAAGCCTGAATAGATGACCACCACAAGCCCCCTTTGTGGCAATCATTAAGGACTAACTCGACTTCCTCGTGAGTTAAGAAACGACGTAAAATATTATCTATTCCTCGATGATACAAAGTGTCGTCGACGATTGTATAATTTTTGGCTCGTTATCTAATACGTCATCAATCATCTCGCGAGAGATGTTGAGTGAACTTCAAGGTTTGAAGATATAAAACAATATCTCCATACCAGGGGTGTGACGACGAGATGAGGAAAATGTGTTCATCTGCGAATGAATTGACATGAATAACATCTTCATCTAATCGTGGGAAATCAGATATTAACTCTGCAAAAACTAGTGATTTCTTGGACTTAGCCGAAGCAAAGTCGAGATCAAATTCTTGTAAGATGACAATCCATTTATTATATGTTCTGCCTATTATATGTCTAGTGAGGACATATTGAAATGTATTAACATCGACAACCATAGTAGTTTTGCAAAGCAATATATAGTGTCGTAAACGTTGGACTGCGTGGATGATAACCAAAGCTAGCTTTTCAACGTGTGAGTAATTATGTTTAGGACCAACTAAATTTCGACTAAGATAGGAGATGACGTGCTTGCAGAGCTCATCATCCTCCTGAACTAGAACCATACCAATGGTTTCTTCGGACGCGGTGATATACAACAAGTAATCTCTATTGTAATCAAGAGATTTTAGTAGAGGGGTCGATACCAAGGCTTTCTTTAAAGCGTCAAAAGACTGTTGGGCTCGCTCATCCCAGATAAACGGGGTGTCTTTCTTCAATAGGCACATGAAACCCTTAGTGATATTGGTATAATTCACAATAAACTGACGCAAAAAGTTAGTTTTCCCCTGTAAACCTTGAAGTTGTATAATCATGCGTGGGGGAGGCAACTGAAGAATTGCCTCAACTTTAAGTGTATCTACCATGATCCCTATCTCGGAGACTAAGAATCCTAAGAGACGGCCAGATCTAATGCAAAAATATGCATTTATGAGGATTGAGTCGTATTCTATAGTAGCAACATCTTTCAAAAACCAGTCGAAGGTGCGTAGCATGATCCACTCTCTTGCAAGAGTGAGTAGCAAGATCATCGAGGTAAGCTTCGACTATGTGTTTGAGATCCTGAAAAGAGAAATTCATGGCTCGTTGGAAGGTTTCTCCAGCATTTTTCAGGATGAAAGGCATTTTCCGGTATGAAAACGTGCCCCAAGGACATATGAATGTCGTCTTATGTTGGTCTTTGGGTTTTATTTGGATTTAGTTATAGCCTAAAAATCTGTCCACAAAAGAAAATATTCTGCTTCACGCACACTCATCAAGAATCTGATCAATGAAAGGCATGGGGAAGTTAATTTTAGGACAGGCCTTGTTCAGGTCGCGAAATTCCATACACACACGGATGGTTCCTTTCTTTTTATTCATGGGAACGGGGTTGGATACCCATTCGGTCAAGGGAAACGGGTAGATAAAGCCTGCATTAAATAGCTTCTCTACCTCTACCTTAATAGTGGGGGCCTTCCTAGGATTAACAGCTTTAAGACGTTGTTGAATGGGTTTAGCATCCAAGTAATTCCTAATCTCTTGTTCAACAATACGGGGTTCGATCTCTGGCATCTCTTCATATGACCAAGCGAATACGTCTCAAAATTCTTTGAAGAGGTTGGTGTAGATGAGAATCTCTTCTAGTGAACAATCTGCACCTATATTTACATTTTTTATCTTGCCAAGGGTATGAGAGATATCGATCTAGATGGTAGGATAAATACTCACCATATTCCCTTCAGCGTAAATGCCATGTGTATCAAGTGGAACTACGGTGTGACCAACTATCTCACTTAGGGTAGATCTAAAATCATCTTGCTCAATTATTTCAATACATGGGAGAAAATAAGATCGATGATGCATATCGTCCCAAGGTCTCTTGGAAACATTCATGGCTTCAAGGATGGCTTCAAGGATGGCTTCGTCCGAAGGCAAAGTCTCATCCAAGAAATCATGTGAACAAGATAAAGAAGTGGCCCACATGGGCCTAAGAACTGGATCCTCCTCAACCGTCTGCGAGGAAACAGGATCAAGATCGACAGAAGAGTCAAGGATAGCTTGATATGCAATCTCTGTTGTCGATAGTGGCATAGCCATGCCATCATGCGACTGACCTTCAATCGATGAAGTCGGAGAAGGTAGGGTCCAAGGGTCACTAAAATAAGAAGTGCGGAAAGGGATGGACTTCTCTACTAAAGTGGGTGTATTGGACATGGCATAAATGTGGTGAGTTGGTGCCGAGAAGTCAAAAGTATCCATGAGGGAAGAATACATTCCAACACCAATATTCTCAGTTGTCAGCTGAGAATTGTCGACCATAGGGATCGATGGTCCAATAGATGCATTCGGACTAGAGTACACAAAGGATAACTGGTCGATCGTCACAATCTCCCCCTGATGAGGAAAATAAAGTGTGTGGAAAATGGTTGATATGACGGAGACCATAGCATAAGTCCAATTGCGACCTAGTAACAGGTTATAATTGAGAGGTGCATCAACTACCTCTACTTCCACCTCTACCGTCTTCCCACCTAACTGGACCGGAAAGGCGGGGAGAATACCATGAGGGAGGAAGGAATGACCATCGAATGCGGTCAACATGGTCGACGACTTTGAAAGGGTTGGAGAACCGATAGCTTTCCAACATACTAAGGACATCATGCAAGTGGAAGCACCTTCATCAACGACCGCTCGTTTGATGGTATATTTATAATACTCCATGTGGATTTGGAAAGCTACATGGTAGGGTAAGAGAAGCTTCATGTCCATGACATCAAACTTGATGATATTCAAGCCACTAGGCTCTAGAGCTCCTAAGGTAGAGAGTAAGGCATTCCTCTTTGATGGACATGTCTGGAGTACCTCCAAAGCAGACATTGCGCAAGGTGTTTGGCCTAGATCCTCAACAATAGAGTAGTTTTGGGCGGCTCTAGCATTAGGGTTATGGGTAGAGTGCTTGAATACTCCTTTTGGAAAACGAGGCAGTGGCTTTGGTTTCTCAATCTGTAAATTCATCTCCAGGGGTGGAGGAGGAGCTTCTACGCTGGTACTATCTTTTGAAGAGCTGTAATCTCGAGAGTGAGTGGCTATATTGATTTTTGCGTCGACCATATTGATACAAACACGGACGCCATCTTGCTGTGGTGGGTTTTGACTCCCTCCAGGCGCATTTCCGGTGTTCAAAGAACTCGATGCTAAGTGTTGGTTGTGAGGAAAAGGATTCGTTAGCATAGTGGGCGTAGTTTTTAAAAGCCTCGTAGCCTCCCCAAGTTTGGGGCATAAGTGTGTAAGGTGATCATCATTACAAATTTTACAAGGAAACTTAACCTTACGCTTTTCTTTCTTTCCCTCTCCAACATTATCGTTCTATTTTCCATTATTATTCTTGTCCTTGGGTTTATTCTTCCCACCTCTATGATTATTTCAACCTTTCTGTTTATTCCCATCTGGTTGTTTCTCACCATTTGGGTTTTTCGAAGAATGCACAGAATGTACATTCGCCGATTGGGTGGGTTTGGAGGATCCAAATGAAGTCGGTTCTCCGACAGAATTCATTGTCGAGTTTGTGGACTTTACATTGGTGGACCCCACAATACCATCAGCATGGGACCCAAGACTCTCTCTAGGATCATGAGTCGACCACGGTGTTTTGGGAAGAAGGTGGTATAACATCCCAAACTGAGCATAGATCAAATCGAATTATTGAGCTCTAAAAATGGCCTCTTCCTCGCTGAAGACCCCAGAAGTAGCAACGTCCTTTGAAATAGGAGCATGCAAAGACTTTTAAAACCATTATAAAAGAAAGGTCGGGGTTATGGGAGTCTTAACTAACCATCTTCGCCTACACCATTTCTGGATATGGTCTGAAATATGAGTGTCGGTACCCTAGCGTAAAGTTGACAAAATTTCAAGGACAACACTGTAACGAACGGGTAGTCGAAAATGGTTAAGAAAGGCTAGCACTAACTGTTGAAAAGACCCATATATCCCCCTAGGTATCTCAATATACCATTGTGACGCAATCCCGATAAGAGTGCGCTGAAACAATCGTAATCTAATAGAATCGTGATTCAAAGAATTCAATGAGCACCAGAGGTGAAAAGTAGTGACGTGATCACTAGGGTCCTCCCCATTCTTACCCTAAAACTTTGGAATGTCTGATGGAAGCTTAGTGGGGACAAGGGGCCATATGGGATCATGACTCACCGGGTCGTTCATTAGTTTAGACAAATATGGCAGATTAAGCATGCCAGAAAGGGAATACGGGGTTGTGACACCTAACCCCATCCTCCTGCAAAAGACTGAGTATTAGGAGATGCGTTCCATCTAGGATTCTGGTAAGGACCATAACCTTGTCTAGAATTAAAATACCCTCCTCTGGGTGGATTCATTAAATATGGATTGGGCATCATTCCAGTAGGAATGTTCTGATAAGGGTTATAAAAATTGCCCCCAGTTGGATTAGCTCCAAAATGAGGGTTGTTAAAACTTCCCCCAACTGGATTAGATCCAGGTTGGGGGGTGCCCAAGACATAATACTGACCTCCTCTAGGTGGGAATCCAAAGGATTGAAGTGGATTCGTTATGCCAAAAGTATTGGTCAAATTCGACAATGAGGGGATAGGGATATAGGGCAGAACTTGTCCGCCAGCTTGGTTGTTCCATCCAGCCGTAGAAGGATTAGACCCGGGGTTAAGGAAGGGGACACTTCCTACATTAGGATTCGCTTGGGAAACATGAGAGATACCAAATGGAAAAGGAGTGTAAGGAGGTGTAGTGCCCCCAGGTCTAAGGCTAGTGTAATGGCTAGTAGCTGGGATGGCAGTCGAAAACTGTGAAGTGAAACTTGGCATACCATAAGAAAATGGACTAGTAGCCATGGGGATGGTTTGAACATTGTAACTTGGCGAGTGGCCAAAACCCCCAAAAGGGTTAGAGGCAAGAGACAAAGCATTGACTATGGGTTGAGCCATAGTACTGGTGAAGGCCTTTGGCACTGTAACTGTAGTGGTTGTAGGTGTTGAAGGAGTGCAATTAACTATAGTGAGATTGGGAGTTGATGAACTCCCAGTTTTTTGAAGACTAGATCCAGTACTCATCCTTGTGGGATCACAAGTCTGAGAAGTAGATGTGTGTGTACCACTCCCGATAACTCTATGCCTTTTAGAAGGCAATAGATTGAAAACTGGTGGTAACTATAACAACCGACGGGACTTGCGAGGAAGCTGGTCCGACTCCATGATGACTTATGACTCTCAACAAATAAAAATATATCCTAAGGCCAACTAGTAATCAAAGAGCATACCAAAAAGTCAAACGGCCAATATGCATGCAAATGGGCTAAAGTGGCTGAGTGGCCTCCCTCGCTAAAGAAGGTATGCCTCGTCGAGGAGGGACCTGAGACTCCCTGGTAAAGTTTGGAGGTAACAAAATCAGTTATAAGGGCCCTCGTAGGCTTAAAAACCAATTATTTAGATCCTCCCAGAGAGGTAATATTCCATAAAGGTTGTCTGTTGTCCGACCCCTATCTAACTCAGGATACAAGCAGAATAACCCCTACAAGTAACCTATGAGAAACCTAAGTCAAGCAACTAATCAACCATTGTATAACCGATGCACAGGTGAACAATCATAAGTCTGGATTACCGTATGGGTAGGGTAGAAAAGCCCAAAACCTTGAAAGTACCACCTCTCACAGAGTTATGGATACTAGAAAGATCCCCAAATACGAATAAATCCACAGAAATATCTCTGACGCTAGGTGAGTATCTAGGGGTTATCTCTTCAACAAACTTTGCACAACCTTGTGCTTAAATCCAGTGTGAGTAGAGCCTCCTGATATTATAAATTATACAATGGATTTATCAACTCCTTGTCTCAGACACATATGTTGATTTAATTGCCTTGGAGAAGTTTACTCACAAAATCCTATTTCAAGGCACTAAATCCTAGGCTAGTTTGTGCACCCTAAACAACAAAATTGTTACTAATCAATTTTAGTTTAAAGCGTAAATTTTATTGGCCGTGATTACTCAAAAAAGTATGGGAATGAAACTCATGGTGTTATGACTCTGCATGAAAATAGAAATAGATATAATTCAAAGCCTAAATTTAACTTTTCAGTGAATGATATGCTAAATAAAAACAGTGCAATCTTCAATTTTAACTCTGCAACTCAGAATTAAAATGCAATCTTTCACTAAATGTGCTAAGCTAATGATAAAGGTTCCAAGACAAAAATACCAACCAATGCAAAATACCTATTTTTTATTTTATTTTTGATGTATTAAAAAGAAAATGCATGGATTGATAAGCGACTTGATATATAACTTCTACTGTGTATAAAAGAAATCACTCGAGAAGAATACCAAGCTGCTAAGAAGACAACCCAACTACCAAGGACAAATAAAAAACGAAAAACAAAGAGAAAGATGTCGCCCATAAATTCAACTCCAAACAAGTTTCCTGTCATCCCAGATAATCTCAACAGGCACCACAGAGACCTAAGAAGGCTCAATGATCCTCAAAACCTACCCAACAGTTACTAAACCAAGCAAGGGGAAGTGGTATACGTGATTTTTCAAGAGAAAAGGGAGTATATACGCTTCTTGCAGTGGGACAACAAGCGTGTATACGCGACTGTTAGGGAAAAAAGGGCGTATATCTTTTAAAACAAGGCTAGGAAAGGGTAAAAGGATGAAAAACGCAGACCTGGATTGAATAGACTCGGTCCAACTGTGATACGACAAGAAACACAAAAGAAAAAGAGTAATGTAAGAAGAAAAAATACTTCAACCCTTACAAGGAAGATCTATCCCCAGTGGAGTCACCAATTTTGTTACAAGGGAAAAACTCTCTATGGCCAAGGATAAACCACAACAGACAGGTATGATTGTAGAAATCAACTAAATTCCAATGTCTACTATATAAACTAATGTGCAATATGAGGAAGAAGACTACCTCGATCCAATTGTTTGATTTTGATGACGTTCCACCATTGAGCACTTTGACCCAAAGCTTTACACCTACAAGAAGTTCTCAACAAACAAGCGATGCAAGTATATAGTGACAATATATACTATGAGTTAGCACATCAGATAGCACAATCCATTAATAAACATTACAAACATGCCCATGGATAATAATCATATATTTTCAATATATCGATAGGATGGGAAAGGAGTATTTCTATTAATAATTGATCGACAAGAGTATCAATATTACAGACTTCCATGTCGGCATGGTTCAAAACCAAGAAACCAAGTTCCTTCCAACTGGGTCTCCACCACTTCCATCCTCCACCAAAGGCAAGCTCATAGAAAAGAGGTAATGAGGTCCTCTCAACAATAAGGAAAGAGCTTGGGGGCTAAACACTATGTTCAGACTTGAGGGACAAAGGGATGCAGACTCAATATGAAGTAATTTCTCCAGAGTAACTTTTCTCTCAAAGTTGAATTCTTTCTCCTCCTTTTTCCATAGCTCGAAATTGTGCTCTTATAGCCTCTAGAATGCAACTAAAGGGTCGAGTCGGAATGTTTCCAATATATGGAAGGCCAAAGATCAGAGATATTCTGTTGTGACATGGAAAATTGACCTCATTTTGTATTTTTTGGCACAAATCCCAATATACACGAGATGTAGTGGAGCATCAAGCGTATACGCATCTTGCAAAGCAGTTAGGGAGTGTATATGTGGAAAAATATATTTTTTTGGCTCTTGATTTATCAAAAAGGGGTTGATAAGTCTGCATATGGAAATGGAAAAAGGCCCTCTATGCAAGATAACAATGGTGAGGAAAATCTTTCTATAACATATACAAACTTATTGATCCTTCCTTGGACCGGCTCATCATTGACCGAAGTTTCCAATTCACATAAAGTGTCTCACATGTACCTCAGCAACCACATGCAGACACCTTCATTGTTCCACCTGTCCGAGATGATGAGCATGCACATGCCAACTTTTCTTCAGATGATAGTTCTGATTCATAGGAATTAGATGATCCAGATACAGAGTCAGTACAGTTAGATGCCGAGTCAGAGCATCCAGATGCAGATGCAGAGCCAGAGCAAAGGCCCAAGTGGGCACAAACTACTCTTCAGGATGCAGGGGATATTGTTGGCGATCTAGCTAATACTAGGAGGACTCGATCTGATTTCGAGGATCCTCCTCTTGCACTCATTGCCACTGAACCATTTCCCTCTAGGCATATTTTCTTGGTTCAGTCTTTAGATCCATAGTCTTATGGCGAGGCTGCTGGAAATCCATTTTGGGAATCCACCATGCATAAGGAGTACAACTCCCTCCTCGAGAACCAAACTTGGAATCTGGTTCCCCTTCATTCAGGAAGGAAACTTTTCAGATGCATATGGGTATACAGGACCAAGAGTGTAGTGGATGGACAGATTAGCAGATATAAATCCATGCTTGTTTCCAAAGGCTTTCAGCAGGTGCATGGCATTGACTATGATGAGACCTTCACTCTAGTAGCGAATATGGATTCCATACATTTGGCACTTTCCATTGCGGTGACCAAGGGATGGGAGTTCCATCAGATGGACGTGAAGAATGCATTTCTTCACAGTGATCTCTCTGAGGAGATATATATGGAGCAGCCCCAGGGATTTATGTAGGATTCATCTTTGGTTTGTCGACCGAAGAAATCTATTTATGGCCTCAAGCAAGATCCAAGGGCATGGTATGCCAATATGGAATCCTACCTGCTGTCACATAATGTTGTACATTGTAAATCAAACCCGAATGTCTACATGCTCACGATGGATGATTCACTTCCTCTCTTAGTTCTTTATGTTGATGATTGGTTGATCACCGATTTCTCGACTTCAACAATTGTTGTAGTCAAGAGGATTCTGCATGATAGATTTTTTATGACGGACATGGGTCCTCTACACTTCTTACTTGGACTCGAGATTAGTCAGGATGCATCCGGCATAAAACTATCTGAGGCCAAGTGTTGGGCCCAAGATATGATCACTTTTACAACAGTTATTATACACTTTTGCCACATGTACATATGCRTTTTTCATCTTTTAATGGAGCTTTTTGAAGAATTTTATGATAAAACGATATGATTGGCATAAGGTATGTGTAATTCATGTTTAATGATATAATCAAGTGTAATTCATCATGTTTTATGATTTGCAGGAGCTAATTCACATTTTTCTGGTGTTACAGAGAAAAAACGCACTACGTTTCTAGTTCCGACACTTGATCCGGCACTCATTCTGGCACTCGTTCCGGCACTCGATTCGGCACTCCGTCCAACACCTCTTCCTGCACAAAAACGGAGGGTGATTTGGTGGTTATGGTATTGGAGGCCAGTGGGGTGCGAATAAGAGACATGGGTTTTGTTCATTCTTATCCCCTCCAGCTCCTAAACTCTTGACAACTCGATTTTGGGTTGTTATGGTGGGTGATTATTGGCTAGCTCTGTTTCGGCAGTTAGGGAACCATTAATGAAATTTACCAATTTTAGAAGTGGTTCGAACCTCCTGTGGTCGACCACTTGGTCTGTAAACATTATAAATTCCATCGTGGTGGTCAGATAATTGTTAAGCAGTAGAAGAAGTCATGTGTTAGAGCCAAAAACGATTTTGGCTCTGTTTTTGCATTTTTCAATTGCCAGAATTGTACAAAACTGTGTTTATGTGTTTTAATGGTGAATTCCTTTTGCTGAGATCATGGTGTTCTTTTAGGGAGTGACCACGACTTGCTGGGGGGCCCACCAGCAATCTGGTAACTCTTCCATGTGTTGTTTGTACATTTCATAGCTTAGACATCTCTCTTTTTCATTTCCTATACATGTATTGCTATCTTTCTTTTGTTATATAATTTGTTGTTGTAGCTTAATGATTTGGTTCTTTTGCAGGTTAGTATAAAGGCATGTGTTAATATGCATTGATTTCATAGATAGAGATGAATTTGCAAATTCATCTACTAACCCCGTGTGCAAGTAGATATTAGATTACATTTTATTCATGCTTTTGAAATTTGATTTAAAATAAGAATTAAAATAGAGTAGAACGGAGTTTTAGTTTATGTTTTATTTAACCAAGGCTTAGGTGTATGGATAGGGTTAGTTTTAGTTTTTATTGCCTATTCAATTGTTAATTAGAGTTTGCTTAATTAGTTGTTGATTAATTTATTCAT
>SNQJ01S0199989.1:0-17017 GCA_010110895.2 Picea sitchensis | reverse complement strand
CGACGTTATAACTGAGAAGGCTGAGGCTATAAAAAATCTTGTGAGAAAAAAGGTCAAGGGAAACCCTACTGTTGATGGCAAAGGTAAAAAGAATGCTCGGCTTATCTCGAGAATGGCTAGAAATAAACCTAAACCTAGTGCTGAGAAGAAACCCATAGTCCTAAGTGAAGACTCAGACTCTGACATAGAACGCTTCCTAGCTAGTGAGTACCCTTACTCACAGGGTCTGTGCTCCGAACTACCCTATGACTTCATTTCTAATATCCCCCCTTGCCTAAGGAACAATCCTAGCTACCCTAGGATCAATCTACCTAATGAAACCCTTGGCAATTTAACCAAACCCTCACTTTTTTCGAAGCTCGGACAGTCGTCATGTGACCAGTGTGATGTGTGGTTGGAACGATAATATATAGATGTCCCTTTACTACAGTCGAAGATCCAATCATTGGAAAACCACGTTGCAGTGTTGACCAACCAAAGAGACAAGATTCAAGCAAATGATAGGAAGCAAAAAACCACTGGTTCCATCGTATTTAGGAATGTCGAATCGGCTACAGCTGTTGTCAACTCCAAAATGTCATGATCAAGATGTCTGCTCGTCATCCAGGTATGAATTTAGGTATCAAATTCGTTTTGTGAATTCCTCGGATTAATATAATGATTTGAGTTTGGTTTTCAAATAGCTCTGTCTATCATTTGAAATGGCTCTGTCATAATGTTGTTCATCCTGTACATTGTTTTCGTTTTGCTAAAATTCAATGAGGTTATGATTTGGTTAAATGATTCGGTCATGCCTAGTTTAGCATTTGATAGGTTTTCATCGGATTTGATTCATTTGTTTGTTGAGTTAACAAAATCGATGGTTTGCTTTCGATTGGATTTGTTTGTATCTAATCTGAACAAGAGTTTTTCATGCTAAATTTAGAGCACGATCATGTTTTGATTTGGTATGATTTCGTTATGGTTAGTTTGTATGTTGTGATTTTGGAACGACTTCGTGAGTTTGAATTGATGTGATGTAATCTTCTAAATTAGGAATACAACTCTGATTGAATCTGATTTGGAAAGAACAACTCTATTTCATATGAAAACGATATTCTCATTTAAGCATGTACAAAAGATATCTACGCTCGAATCATGGAGCGGTTTTGATTCACAATGACTATGTTAAACTCCAACTGTTCGATTCATTCTTGTCTTGATTGGATTGCTGTGTATTTTCAATTAGAATGATTATTTTCATGAGTTGGATTCATATCATAGATGTTGCTCTGCTTGATTTTAATTTGCAAAATGAGTTGATTAAACGCATATCGACAAATGTTATCTCTGTCAAATTCGGTTAATAAGTTCGTTTTGAAATGAACGATTTCGTTCAAAGTCAATCGATTTGTTTGCCCCAAATAGAAATAAAAAACAATTGAACAAATCCTACAGATCCTATTATCAATCGATTTATTCCATTATCATTTCGTTTGTGGTAATTGACACACCAATTTTGATTTGATGGATCGTTTGTTTATGTTAATACAGTTGTATCGAATCTGAAAGTGATCCTGTTGTTTTCGTATAGATTCGGTCGTGTTTACAGTTGATGGATAAGGAAATCGATTTGTTTAACTGTATCTATTCTAGTTTGACATGAAAACGATTTCATTACTGTTCATTACGATTTTGTTTACTCGATTTTGTGACAACAAACGAAACAGAGTATATGCATTTCTGTAGTCGTTTGATTGATCTTAGTCATGTTTTGATCTCAAACTAGTATGACAATTTCAATTTGAATGACTCGTTTGTCTTTCAAATAGATATTAGATACTTGTTAATAGTTGAATTTAATTCTTTAAAGATTTGAATTGATTTTAATGTTGATTCTGTGTCTGATTTAGACCAGCTACATAATCGCAAGATTCTGTAGCTAGTCTATAGAATTAGATTTTTTATCATTTTATCAATAAAATGTCCTTCTAACTTGTCCATTTTTAACCCTTTTCAGGTACATCTGAATTGCATTGGGCATGATGGACAGTCTAGGAGATATTTTTGTGTTTTAGTTTTATTTTAGGTTCCTAGTTTAGTCAGACTTGGGATATCTTCCCAGATTTTATGTAAACAGTTTTGATAACTTCCACAAGGATGTTTTACCCTATGGAAGGTGTTTAATATTTATTATTTTGTGTAATAAGGGGCATCCTCACTTGTGGGAGAACCAGGCTATGGATTTCTAATACAAATTGAGACAAGAGTTGATGTTTTGCTACAGCTTTCGCTTTTCAATATATCAATCTTTTGTTTCAAGTTTATGCATGTCATGTGCAGTTGATTATAGACTACTTTAGCTATCATAGTCTATTGTAGAATGATATGATTTAATTAATGTTTTATCCATATCTGATTTCTCTCATTACTTAAAAATACAACAAGTACTTTGTTTCAATTAATGAATCACATATTTCTCTTCTTCATTAATTGAATCATTTCGTATAGATCTTTGCATACGGGTTTATCTAACTGTGAAGATTTATAAATCATAAGATTGTTGTAATTTTTATGTCTTGTTTGTCCTGTAATCATATTTGAAGAGCACTGCAGCTTATCGTTTATGACAAGCTTCTGGATAATTCGGTGCGGGTTTCCTCCTTCCGATCAGCTAAAACAATCAGTACATACAGGACAAACTTGGAGCATTTCTCCAGGTCAGTTTGTTATTTATTCGTTTGATTAATTTGTTAGTATAATTTAAGTTGTTAAAGTTACTATATTAGTTGTTTAGTTTAGTTAGTTTTATTTAATTTACATTTTCATAAAATTATAAAATCAACAAAAATATCTCTCAACATCATAGGCCGAATACAAATGAGTTTTTTAGGTTTTGTTTAAATCTGTAAATTGTTAATTTTGTGAATAAGATTTATTTTAGTTAGTAGTTAGATATTTGATTTCTTAGAGTTAGTATAGTATTAGATAGTATATTGTATATATAGAATAGTTAGTTGAATTAATATTAGTTTGTTTTATTTCTTTTTAGTTAGATTAGTTAGTTTGTTTAATAGTTATTTTTTGTTAAGATTAGTTAGTTTAGAGTAGTTTTATTTTTGTTTTCTTGGACCTTAGATCGGCTATGGTAGCATCTAAACCCGTCGAATTAGTTCATCAAGCGGCAGGTTATTAGACAACCTCGGATCGGTTCCAATCTTTCGGTTAATGAATGGTCAATTTAGCATCAAACAACAGGCTACACATGAATCTATGGAATTATCTTGCTTACGTAATCATCCTTGTTTCAACTAATTTATTATGGAAAACTCTCACTTTGCCATTTTATGGGGACAATATCTATACTCGTGGTCTCCCTTACAACCCCAAAATTAAATATATTGTTGCATTGGTCTTTGCCCCAATGTCTTGATCATTATGAGTTCTTTAGAAGTTGGTTGTCCTTGAGAACTATTTATGAAAAGGGTGAAACTTGGTTCCCTTATTCCTCTGATCCATCTATAATTTCTTCTTGTTTTAAGCCTTGGAAAGTAGGCTTCTCTCTTCCTTCTCATAAGGATTTTTCCCTCCTTATAGTTTCTTCCATAGTATTAGGATCATCATATTGAATCATGTCACCAATGGAAGGTGGCAATCCATAGATACCTATGGATCTTGATGGTCTCATCCTTGATGAATGGAACATACTTTTGTAATTCAAAATCGTTCATACTCATCAATGGTCATGCTACCCGACTTGAGTTCAAAGAACTCTTTCATCTACGTATAGTATCTTTTAGTCAAGTATTATTTTGATACTTCTTGAATTATTTCCAAGTGATATCTTTCTCTCTAATGTGTTGTACACCGCACAAGTTGACCCCACCACATGGATGGTTTTCCTTCCGGATGATACATGAAATTCTACATACTTCAAGGAGGAATAGTTCTACTGCAGGTTAAGAGTATTTCCTCATGTCGGCAACCCAATGTTCCACATCTTCCTCCTTCTTATGATCTCCATCAAATGTGGGAGGATTAATCTTGTTCATTTCTCCTGGATTCATCCACTCTAGATATTTTGTGCTTTCTGGTAAGAGATGAGCTTGAACTACTTAATGTGTGCCTCCTTGTTGGAATGTTTTGGGGAGTGATGACGATGCCTGCTAACACTTTCTTGATCTTCTTTTCTTCTCAAGGATCCTGCGACTCCCTATTTTGATTGAGTCACTCTCCTTATCTAATTTATTTTGAATTCTTTCGGGCTCTTAATCAACATTTTTAAGTTGAATTCACCTTATTTATCTTGACTTTCCTGATCTTTCTACTATCTACTTGATGAGTTTGGGCATCTTTGCGCAATCGATCAATGATGGTGATCTTCATCATATACCTTCATATCTATCTCTTCTCCATGCCCATTGGAGTTCGACCCTTCAACTCCCAAATGAACATCCATACCTTTAGCTTCATTCTGTTGGAATCATTACATTGTCCTTCCATTTCTTTTTACTTTCAGTAAAATTCTACCGATTCACAGCTTTTCGCTAAACCACGCAAACAAAATGTGGAGACAACCAAAATTTATCAGGCCATTATTCCTTAACAATCCCACAACATTCATAAACAAATGTGAATAAATGTTAAGATTTCATGATTTTCAGGCTGCTCTTCTCGACTCTGTAACAATCCTTCGGGCTCTAGTCCCTTCTCTCTTAATTCCCAACCCACGTGATCACGGGGTCTTTTACCACTCTTAGCAAAAGGGCACTTCCGCAGATTTGTGTTCCGGGAGGTTTCAAGCACTTCAAAGAACAACTTCACGAATTCGGTTAACAAACTCGCGATGTAGGAATTAGATCAACCGTCATCTACCCATCATATAGGCTGACGCTTTCACTATGGAGACCTCGGGCATTTGAGTTCCGGTGCTGGGACTTGAATGGCTTTACATCCTTTAGAACGCTACGTCACCTTAGGTGATGTCATTAACCACATCATAGCATTTTCCCAATTGCGAGGGCATGCAAAGGTGGTTTGGAGTATTACCCTTTATTCCGCAATTATCCTAACTCTAACATGTAACCCCTCAGTGAAACAGTGGTTTTAGGTGCATGACAACTGGAGAATTATCTTTTGTGCGACTTGGGTCCCCGCAATTTCTTCTAGCCGTTGATCTTGATGTATCATGATCAGCGTTGATATCAGGTCTCAGGCCCTTAACTTCGTTACATAAAATCAGGGACCCACCTTATAACGACACATGGAACCACGCTGGAGGAGGAATACTGGTAACCATCCGACCCCCACCACATCTACTCATTCCGCCGGAGACTTTGGACTTCAGGAGTTTGTGCAATGACACATCCCACTTCTCCGAAATCGAACTCCCCAAATTACAATCTTCTCTTCTTCTTGATCCAACAATCAAGCTATTTTCTCCAGATATATGGTGGATCTCCACCGGACCGGGGGTTTTGGTTTAAGGCATTTATGCTCCACACCAGCTTCTCGATTATGTCGAACTTCGAAGGGCTTCCGGATAATAGATCTGTACAGCACTTCTCCATATAAAGCGATCATCTTTGAATTTCCGCTGATGCGAAGCGGATCCTATGGATCAACAACAAGTGTTGGCTCTCTACCGGTCAAATTACCAGCGACTGGCATAGGGGCATGCAGTTTCAATTCTACAACCAGCGCACCAAAAACCTAGCTTCATAGATCCTTTTCGGCGGCTTGTGGCGGATGAAATTCACCCGAGGGTAGAAGCCGGGGTGGTTGCGAGGAGTCAATTAATACGCGACCTTAGATGGGACATAGATATATAGTTAACACCTTAACATAGAACTTAGTTATTATAGTTGAATTTAATATTGATTTAGTTCATGGCGGCTGACCACAACATTGTTGCGTTCGGCTGGTTCGGAACAGCTTTTGAGGCCGAGATCGGATGAACATTGCATTATTCATCCCTAAACTATCATATCAGATTCATCTATCATCTAACATGCGGCACCGGCATTGAATCACATAAACTAAATAACAACCAAAATCACAAAGCATTCACAACCCAGGATATACATGGTTCTGCCCCCACCACAGGGATATGTCCACCAACCCTTCATCTTCTTTATTATCTTCTTTCCGATCTTCTTAAATGCACAAAGCCTAAAAATCAGCCATGGAGGGCCGGAGATCACCTGCGCTAGATCCTCGCTGTAGGTTATATTACCGTCCTTCCCGCAGTCTCTGCCACAATCACTTGCGCCAGCTCTGCCAAAAGCCTCATAGAGTATGCACAAATAAATTAGCACTCAACACTTAACACACTTGCAACAAAATAGTCACTACTAGTCACTGTTCACTACTTCTTACATATAGCCTAGACTTCTGTTGCCATTTACAAAATAGGCCTAAAGCATGGGCAGAGCCAATGGGGCTGACATCCACATACCATTACATAAGCCTAAAGGCAAAAGGCCCTAAAGGGGCCAAGATACGTGATCTCCACGCCGTCTTGCGGCTCCACCTTAGATATCACATCAAAGGGAATCCCAAAAATGGGTCAAACATGACCAAGGATCCCTCAAAACTTGGTCAAGGCAGACAAGCCCCAACACTCACACGGCTAGGTCTTGAGTCACTCACGATGTGAGTAATTATTCCCTCAAATTCAGCCAGGCTGCTTCGAACTGTTGTTGTGCCATGGCCTCCTACCAGTGAACTCTTGGATAACAACTTCATTGTCAAGTCCCTCTAAGCGTGTTGACCCTTGTGACAAATTCTCTAGTTCTCCTCCTCGACATTCGATCTATGAGAGTAGTTGGCAAGCCTCATATTGTACTGGTTGGAGCCTCTGATTCACTTCCATGGCTCTTCTCTTTAGATGATATGGGCTTCTGTTGTTGAGTAGTGTGCTACTCTTGGGATCGCTTCATCTTTCAGCAAGCGTGGGGCTTCAACTTTCGCTGTATTGTTTCTTCAACTGGCGCTTAGCCTCTGGAGTTGTGACTCTAGGTGCCAGTTAAGTTCTTGGTGAATTGGCTCCTTAAGTCACGGGCACTACGATCACTTAGTTATTTACATTCCATTGCAAGGGCCTCTATTCTCTCAAAGCGATTCCTTGACGGTTGCATCTCTTCGTACCTCATCTGCGGGGTGTTGGGGTATCTTGAGGACTCTAAGTTTCTATTCTTTCTTTGTAGCTACTAGATGGCTTCTATGAGATATTACGCTCAATGCTTGACTTGGTAATTACGCCTTTGGCTCAAGCTTTGTCATAGAGAGAGAGTGATGCATTGACTACTTCTTTCACTTGAGGAGTTTTCTGCAGTGACTATTATTTTTCTTCTTGAATCATGATTTCTCCTCTTCAAACTTTATCTACAGAGCAACCTTCTCCTACTCCGCTTAACTTGACATTGTTCTATGACTAATTATTGCACTTGCTTCAAGGCACAGGTGGCTTGTTCTCTTTCTTCTTATGCTCTTCGAAGAAGGCGATCTTCGATTAGCATCAACTAATCGGAGTTAGGTTAGCTCATCTCCCAACTCTAGTTCTTTAGATGGTAGCGGTGCAATGGACACTGCGCGATTGGACTGAAGAGCCTACTATACCCCTCGGAGCTCAACCTTGATTCTATCATACACCTCCTCCATCTTGGATTCATGTTTCTGCAAAATTTCCTGTGAGGCATCGTTTACAACTGCGATGATGAATTTAAAGTCATCGACAATGAGCACACGGTCATCTTAGTCAATGTGGCTCTGGATTTATTTTGGGAAGAGGGTTTCAGGGAAGAAACCTTTGTATTATTCAAGGGATTAGCCTCATCTCTAGGCATTACTTCACCTTGCTTCTTC
Organism: Picea sitchensis; assembly: GCA_010110895.2. Taxonomy (NCBI): domain Eukaryota; kingdom Viridiplantae; phylum Streptophyta; class Pinopsida; order Pinales; family Pinaceae; genus Picea; species Picea sitchensis. The sequence continues at coordinate 9,172 of SNQJ01S0199989.1, read as the reverse complement.
TCCATATTATTTTGTTTATCTCTTACTGCTTTGTCATCACCCCTTGGCCAGAGTGAAATCTTTGATAAGATTTTTCTGATCACGTTGCTTAAGTCTTGGACTTACGTGGTCTTCTTCCTTATGGATTTGAATTGTGTCATGTTCTTTGTGAGTGGCCTTAGAGGGCTATCGAATTTGAGTCAAACATTCTGCGGGATCTTGAGGGCAAGGAGGTCTTACAGCAGAACAATCCTTAGTTAGCTCTCCTCGGGGTCCTCTTCTATGAGCTTGTAGTATGGCTGAAGCTCCTCCTTATGCTCATATGCTCCTTGTAGTTATATATGAAGTGTTGATTTGTGTGGAACTTCATGAGGGATCGGAACCAGCTGTAGCATGTTTGGCATCATGGGTTCATCTTTGGTAGCCCTCTTAGGTTGGATATATTATGTGTGAAAGACTACGTTTGACTTCCACTATTTTCCCATGTAAACAGTGCGAGGCATGAGTGAACTTCGTAGCAAGTGGTTCGAACGACTCAATGTCATGGAAGGTCTCTCCTTCCAGCATATCCTAGGCAATAAAATTGATTAGGATCAATAGCTAGCTTAAGTGGAATTCATATCCTTGGTCTTGCACTTATCTGCAATTAATCTCTATTTGGTTTACAAGGTACTGTGCCTAATTCATCTTAAGTCCTTCTGCTCACTTCCCTCTGAGGTCAACGACAAACCCTATGACACCTGCAGATTACCCATTCATCCTGCTATCTTTCCGCAATTGAATTATGCTAGAGCATTAGCCGTTACGGATGGAAGCTACCTTGTAGCCTCATCCTTCTCAACATCACCATAGATATCTTTGATATTCTATGCTAATTACCGCGATCTGTGGATTTCCCCGGATAGAAGTCACGATAAGGTGAGGTCCTTGCATACTTAATTGGCAATCCTATGGATCATCATCGGATCGGCTGTGATACGTTAGTATAGCCATAACTATTCACCATCGTAACATTAGAGAAGGAGCTTAACACGGCGTTGAATTCTTGGTGTCTTCAGAAGTGTGGGATTTTCATTACATTCAATGGGGTGGACTACGGGTTCATCATCCATGGCTAGGGGATTATTTTGGAGTTCTTCCCTTTTTCCTAGTCAAGTATTTATGGGAAAGCATACTATGGTTCTTGGGTCTCCTAGGTTGGAAGTCACGAATTTCCAGCGTTGCGATCTTAGCTCACCGCTATTCTCTAGCTGCGTATCCCCTTCGGGAGGTACTTAGTAACCATGGTGTAATCAAAATCTCTTGGCACACTATCACGACTCACCATGTCAGCTAGAGGTGAGATGTAATCAAGAAATATGGAAAGGATTGGGTTTTCATTTTCTAGGTCATCTTTGTGCTTGGTTCCCTTTTGCAATTTCGAGATCGTCCATGTCTAGCAGTGAATTGGCGGAGAGATTTTTTACTCACCTAACTTTTCGATGGTTCTTTTTACAACCACGGACATAGACATGACCCTCTTTTAGTCATAGAGGTCGATGGGAACTCCTTCAAAGAGACTCTTCAACTAAGCTAAGTTCTTGAGGACAGCACATTTTTCGTGGTTGAATATCTTAGGTTTGAAGAATAACTACTCAATGCAAAATGACAAATGCTGATAGCTCAATGATAACTGTGAAAAATCAATTGATGCAACGGGCTTATATAATCATGTTTGGAAAAAGTGTTCTTAGTGCAAGGCTTGACAGAATAAGTAGATATTTGGGCAGAAATATCTAATGGGTATGAGGCCTTCATTAATTCGATTATGTCCATTACAGCGTGGTACCAGTAATTACGATGGTGATCCTTTTTAGGAACACAAATATTGTTCTACCCATTCGGGGCATCAATATAATGGTTATCTTTTGTTTCCAATGGCTATGTCTATATTGCTTCACCATGGCAAGTGCCATGTGAAGCGTTCATTACGCTATCGACAAGTTCGGTTTGAAGATTTTCCTTCCTTGGGGGTTCCCTCTGGAACTTATTGTAACTTTTGATCTTTGATCTCTTCTTACTTAGTTTTCTAGCTTCTTTCCGATTGAGCTTCATCTTGGTATTCCTCTTTCCATTCGGATTCTTATCTCCTCTTGGCATAGTAACCGTGTTGTTGAGATTCTTTCCCTGGGATTGAGGGCAATATTTCTTCTTTATCTGGGGTAGGTTCTTTGGTCTTCTATGAGTCTTCTTGTGTTATTTCAGCCCGACATCCAAGTTTTTGGTTCTAAATAACTGATCAGTGTTCTCCTATTCTTCAATCGAGTTTAGATCCTCCTGAATGTGAAATCTTTAATTCTTTCTTCTTCTTCTTTCCCTTCTGGCAGATCCCTTTCAGTCCAAGGTTTTTCCTAGTATTATAGAAAATGATTGTTGTTCATCTCGTTAATAACCTCAAAATATTCTTATCTCTAAGTTCCATGGTACTCATAGATGTCCAGGTAAGTCTTCCACATGGGGTTATCATATTTCCTCTAAAATATCCTATTCCCCAATGAAGGAATCATAAGTAGGCTTTCCTAAAGTTTCCCAAGTTCTTTTCTGTCATGATATTCCTCTATTTTCTTCATCGAGACACAATCAATGTCAAAGTCTCCTATTCTTTCTTCTATGTACTCTTTTTTCTTTTAAGATCTCTAATAGTTGACATGTCGGTGGTCATTGAGGTTTCTTTCATTTTGTATTACAATTTCCCTGTTCTTTAAGGGTTACGCCATAGTGTAGTGTCTTTGACCTTTCTCATGGTCTTCTTATTTCACATACTCATTCTTCCAAGTTTAGCAATCATTCTAAAATCCAAAACTTCATGATCCATGGCTTTACAACAAAGACAAATTGGGTCTTCTATGAGGGAATTCCTTAGCAAGATAATGTCACAGTCATACACTTAAGCCTTAACATAGAATTTATCCTCTCTTTCTCTTAAATGATCCCCATCCTTTTCCTAACTTGAAAACTAGGATCATGAGTAGCTAACACCTGCAAAATATTTTCTAGGATCTTGCATTTGTTTGTTAGTCTAAACATTCTTTATATGCATAGGAATAACATGTCTTTCCCTATTCTTATCGGATCTATTCATACCAAATCTTCTTGCCTTCTGCATTTGCACCCAGTTTGAGGGCTAGGACAAAGGAATTTATCAAACATACCTAGATCCATATTCTTGAAACAAAATTTCCACTTATCTTACTTTTGACAGAGAACAAAGCTTCCATATCTAAAACTTTTCACTATTTCTACCTCTATCCGGGCACAAAGGTGCTTTCCGGATCTTACCTCTTTTCTTCGGATCTACCTCTTCCTTAGCATGGGCTTACGCCCAAGTCAAACAGCAGGATCTCACGCTTCAAGATTTATTTTCGTCCTCGGTTCCAACAATCCTGAGTTCCGGAGTCAGATCTTTGCACAAAAGGATTCTTCTTCCTCAGTTCCCAACAATCCACGGTTTTAGAGTCCAGAATATGGAGAACCATTTGTTGTAGAAGTCGCCACCAGTTCAATGCTACAACAATGCACCAACAAAATCCTAACTTCTACCGACCCTTTCGGCAACTTTGTGAGCGGGGTGAAGTCTCATTCGAGGTAGATCAGAGTGGTTGTGGGACTCGATCATGCGCAACCTTAGGTGGGACCTGAATCACATTGATTGTAACACGTAATAAACACTAGTTATTCTGGGTTCATTAATATTAAGCTTTAGTTTATAGCGCAACCAAAACCCTAACAACTGCCAGTATTCACACAGATCAATAGATTCAAGCACTAAGCATACAAATAAAGATAAGATCTAGCATTCATTAACATTGTCCAGCACTAAGCTATGATATCAGATTCATCTATTATCTAAACTCACACTAAGCATTGAATCACAAAAAAAAACTAGCCAAAGCACAAATCATTTCACAACGGGATATCATGGTTGAGAGGCCCACCCTAGGGCTACATCCACCAACTCTTCATCTTTTATTGGCTTCTTCCAATATTCTTACATACACAAAGCCACAAAACCAACTCCATGGAGACAGGAGATATGTGTGCAATTCGCTAGATCCTCCTTCCTTGATTTATAGCACAAATCCTTCCACATTCTCTTACAATCACTTGCACTTAGCTCATGAAGCCTCTGCAGTGCTATTAGTAATTATCACTCAATACTTAGCACACTTGCAACAAACTAGTCACTGCTATTCACTATTCACTACTTCTTACATCACTAGAGTTCTATTTATACATTACAAATGGGCCTAAGCATGCAGGTAAACCCATGGGGCGACATCCCCATACCCATTACATAAAGCCGAAAACCCAAAAGGCCCTAAAAGGGGTGAGATCCGCGATCTCTTGCCCGTCTTACCTCACATAACCGACATCTGTGAAGTCCAAAAATAAGTCAAACATGACCAAGGATCCCATAAAATTGGTCAAGGGCCAACAACCATACCGACTACGGTTTTATTCTACCAATACTCCTCCTGAGGCTTATTAACGACCAATGTATTGTCACTGGAAACAATAAGGTTGAAATTGGTTCTCAGGGCCCACCATCTCCACTCAAAGACATGGGTCCAAATGACCATTTATCTGGCCCATCCAGACTCAACATTGAAAACCCCATACTCATTAATTTGTAGCGTCCTTGACCATCAACCCCTTGTCAGAAATTCTGCCATAAACATTCTCATATATATATATAACATGCATATTAAATCTAATTAACATATTTATGGAAATTTAACCAGCATTACAGAGTAATCACGCAGTGTCACGCATTAGCATGAGAATTAAACATAATTAACAAAAATATCAATTTACCTTGAGAATACATGATAATATGATTCATCTAGTATGCATTTAATTAAGTATAGAATATTAAGAACAAAATGATACTTATCTTTGAAACCGTGATGCACCACCAATGCATGCATACCTTCCATGAACCTCCCAACCTTAGACCTACGCTCATCACTCTCGTGATGGGAGTCACCCCCAGTACAGGACTAAGCTCCACTTGGACAAGGGAATCTGGACAGAATTTTAGAGATTCTGGGAAAGCTGAGAGTGAAACTGTAAGGATTCTCTCCAGGATCCTTTTTTATGCCCACTACTCATGGAATGTCATTCCCCACATTCCTATTCACACCACCTGAGTATACACCTTCACAAGCATAGTCCATTTGTGCTTCACCTCCCTCTCACCGGGTCGACCAGGGTAGATCAAGAATTCTTAGAGCTCGTAGATGGTGTTGGATTCTCTCTAGGAAAACCACTTCCCAATAGACTCTCTCACTTGGAAGAGCTTCTCATAAGCACGACATCCTACCTCTTCAACCACAGTCTTGAAAACCCGGTTCTTCATCCAGTTTCAACTCAATTCCAACAAGTTCAGGATAACAAAGATGTTGGTCAACACACCACTTGAGAAGCGAGAGGCAGAAACCCAAAGGCAGGTTAAATTACGGACTTGACTCTGCAAGCGGATAGAGCGAATCCACGGAATACCACGAGGTGACGGCTCCAATCCGGGTTTGTGACATGATATCCATGCATAGGTCGAACATAGACTCAAGCGGTTCCAATGGAAGAAAATGGCAACAGGACACTAAGACACAAAATGGTTCAGGTAACACTGGTTTTAGAGTTGCGTGACCAGGAATCAACGCAAATATAAGATGCATAGCAACACGGTTTAGACAGATAGATGCAAGAATGGAGGATCAACCCCCAACTTAGCCCGGCGCTTCCGTTTTAACCACATGCACCGAGGCGACACTTGTCTTCGGGGCTGCATCACGTTCCCTTTACTGCATTGGAGCTACATGTGTTGCCTCTCAAACATGTTTTGTCACATAGCTTTAGACTAATAATAAAATATTATTCTCAAGGACTTAAGCCCCTAATAATAGCCCATTTTTCAGCGTTTGAGTCCGTTGTTTCCCTTGCGCGCCTATTGGGTATGTGTTATATTCTTGCATGTGTGTATGTAGACACGTCGGATATAGCTGCGTCGACAATCCCTCTATTGATGCTCTTTGTGTCATGTCATTCGGGTGATTTCCTAGGGTCTTGAAGTGGTATGTACCCTCCACGGTTATACTGTGATTAGGAATTGCCCCAATTTTATTTTGAGTGGTTTTCTATTTTTAGTGGATTTTCTATTTTTAGTGGTTTTGTAAATTAAACTCACGGATTAGGGATTAGGTTTTGGTATCTGAATACCTAAAGGCATTGTATATATATTAATATGGTGAATGGTGAAATTCAATATAATGAATATAAGAAAGGTTTCGGTTGAGGGGTTTCGGTATAAAATCTACGTGTACTCTATGTATGAACCATTGATTAAATTCCTGTTTTCTTAGAATCTATATGCATTGGTTACTTCACAGGTTTAAAACTTACATGTGTTATCATAGCTCGTTTTTGAAGCTGGAGGGACGCCTTTTTTGTTGAGGGTTGGCTCGGTCTTGATAGATCAAGTTTATCTTGGGTCTGTGATAAACTTGAGTTTAGTGGGAAATTTTGTAGTGGAGATTCGAGTATAGAAAGAGGAATCATGAGCTCATCTAGAATCAGGATAGAGAAGTTCAGTGGTAAAATTTGAGCTACAGAAGCTCAAGATGGAGGACCTTCTTATAGACAAAAGAACAATGGATCATTGTGGATCTTGGTACAGAGCCTACTGTTACACCATCTACTAGAACATAGGCTACTGGTACAACCTACTAGTAAACAAACTACCAATTGCACCACCTATTGGTATGTCGAAGGAAGATTGGTAGAAGTTGGACAAAAGAGCAAGAGTAATATTCAACTCTGCCTGGAAGATTCAGTGTTGTTGAATGTCTCAGGAGAATCTACAACTAGGGAACTATGGGATAATTTGGGGAATTTGTATCAGTAGAGTTCCTGGAAAACAAGTTGTTTCTTCAAAATAAAGTTGTATCATCTTAGGATGGAAGATGGATATTCTGTGACAGAACATCTAAATTCCTTTAATACTCTGGTAAATCAACTTGTCTCTGTTAATATTACGATTGCAGAAGAAGATAAGAGTGTATTACTTTGTGATGTTCTTTGCCAGACTCCTGGGATAATATGGTTGTAGCAATTGGTAGTACCACTCAATCTACATTAGTAAGAGGATGGTTTCGTCTTGTTATCTGAAAAGATGAGGTGGAAAAACATGGATGATCATAGCACAGATGCTTTATTTATAAAGTCTGCAGGAACATGAGATACTGGTAAGTCTTTCGGGGGAGATCTAAATATACAGGTAGATATAGAGTATCCAGGAAAATCTTTGAGGAAATGTTGGAGTAATGTTAAAACAGGGAATTATAAGAAGATTGCAAGTCTAAGAAGGTTGATAAACCAAGGGATATGAATATAGTACCTCTTCCCACAGAGGTGAAAACCTCCACTGAAGAAGGAGGATATGTTTACCTGGCATATACAAAGAACACATATAGACCATGATGTATGGTTGATCGACTAGGTGAGTCATACCATATGACTCCTCATAGGGAAGTGGTTCTCTAAATATAGAAAAATACGATGGTGGTGATGTATTCCTAGGAGATGAATCGACAAAAAAATCTTGGGACGTGGAAGGGGTTAAGTTGCTGCTAAAAGATGGAAGATTAAAATCTTTGAGGAAATGTTGGAAGTGTGTTAAAACAGGGCATTATAAGAAAGATTGCAAGTCTAAGAAGGTTGATAAACCAAAGGGATATGAATATAGTACCTCTTCCACAGAGGTGAAAACCTCCACTGAAGAAGGAGGATATGTTTACCTGGCATATACAAGAACACATGTAGACCATGATGTATGGTTGATCGACTTAGGTGAGTCATACCATATGACTCCTCATAGGGAGTGGTTCTCTAAATATGAAAAATACGATGGTGGTGATGTATTCCTAGGAGATGAATCGACAAAAAAAATCTTGGGACGTGGAAGGGTTAAGTTGCTGCTAAAAGATGGAAGGATTAGAACTCTCCCTGGGGTTATTCACATTCCAAAACTTGCCAGGATCCTAATATATGTAAGCCAGTTGGATGATACATGAGTGGATATTGTATTTGGAAAGAACACTTGCAAGATGGTATGAGGGGCAATGGTGTTGATGAGGGGAGTTCGTTGTGGAACTCTGTACAAGTTGTTGGGAAGAACTTATACTAATGGGTGTAACAGTTCTGTTGTCCCTGAGAAGAGAAATGAAGGAGACAAAACCAATACTATCCCATAAAAGAAGACCATGCCGTGGCATCAAAGATTGGGGCATATTGGAGAAAAGGGCCTTCGAACACTACACGGTAAAGGTATGGTTGAAGGTATGTCTAATTGCACTCTAGATTTTGATTTCTGTGAACATTTCATATATGGTAAACATAATCAAGTAAGATTCCCATCTGGTGCTACACGAGCAAAGGGGATCTTAGAGTTGATACATAATGATGTGTTTGGACCTGTTCCTGTTCCATCCCTAGGTAAATCTGTGTATTATGTTTCATTCATAGATGATTTTTCAAGGAACACATGGATTTATTTTCTTAGAAAGAAATTTTAGGTATTTGATAAATTTAAAGAGTTTAAGGCTCTGGTAGAAAATTAGACAGAGAAGAAAATAAAGGTATTGAGAATAGATAATGGTGGAGAATTCTGCAGAAATGAATTTGAAGAATTATGTAAGAAGTGTGGTATAGCAAGGTAGAAAACTACTCCATACACTCCTCAACATAATGGAGTTGTAGAAAGGATGAATAGGACACTGATGGAAAAATCAAGGAGCATGCTCAGTGGTGTCGGGTTAGGACAAGAATTCTGGGCAGAGGCAGTGGGTACATCATGTTACCTGGTCAATCGATCGCCTTCATCAGCATTGGATGATAAAACTCCACACGAGGTATGGTCTGGAAAGAAACCCTCTCTTCAACATCTTAGAGTGTTCGATTGTGATGCTTATGTACATGTTCCAAATGAAAATAGGAGTAAGCTAGATAACAAGGCTGAAAAGTGTATCTTTATTGGTTATAAAGATGGTGTGAAAGGTTATAAACTTTGGAACCCAGAAACCAAGAAGACAGTTTACAATCGAGATGTTGTTTTTAGAGAGGTAAAAGATGTGTCCAAATAGGAATTCCTACCAAC